>JABASL010001694.1:0-10249 GCA_019775825.1 Neanura muscorum
AAACACTTCCCTCCGGAAGTTAAAAATGCGACTTTCCGGATTTGCAAACACGACTTTTCGCAACCTATGTATTTGCCTTTCCGGAATTTGAAATACTAAACAGTTTGATAAATTCTTATATGATAATTTTTTACACGTGCTTAAAATATTTTTTATTTAACTATGCGTCCTTTGGTAAGAATCATGTGGAAACACGCTTCCCTTTAAGTCTGTTGAATGGCTAATTGCAGATTAATTAAGTCGGTTTTACAGGAAATGCAAACCGTGTTGGAGCGGTGTTCCACGTTAGTGAAAGCAAGAGGTCAAAAGTTCACAGCACAAAACTTATTCCTCCTTATTATACCAATCTGTTTTCTGGGATGAATAGTAAAAGCCCTCAGCCAGTTCGCAATTGAATACGGCTCACTTGGGTCAACCCCTTCCAGGTCAACGTTCAAGGACGATCTTTTTTGAAGGGCAATCATCTCGATTTTTGAATAAGTTATTTAAACATCATTATGAAAACCACAAAATTATTAATTTTAATGATAAGATTGTCATTTGGAATCAAATTAATTCAACTGCGCTCAGAATACATAGTTCTATAAAACAAAAGGTTTTCTGGACACAGGTTAAACTTGATTTCAAATTACATTCGTATCATTAATAATTTTGGAGTTTTGTATTCCTAATTGGGGAATACAGAAGTTTTTAAACAAATCGGGGTTTCCTCATTTTTGTAATGCCTGAACGGCGATGGGGTATTTTTATGCGCGTAGATCCCGATTTTTGGGCCGTAACGCATATTGGACAGCGTACATCGCGGTTGACGCAATTTCATCGGGTTGAACCCAAAATCGGGTTTACGCTCAACGTAAATAAACCACAAATATACCCAATTACAACGTAAATAAACCAAATATCTCCTATAACTAATTAAAAATCCTTTGAGCGAGTTTGCTAGATTTCGTGAGGTGCTTTAATGGTATTTAAGAAATATTCACTAATAATATTACAATTTTGGCGAAGCGGGTAAATTTTCTTCCGTTTTACTTCTTCGAGGAATATGTCACCATGGCTATCGTAACTACTTTAACTACTTACCACTTATCGTGTGGCGAATTTAAACAGTGGTTGAGATGTGTTCAAGTCCTTTCCAACGGTTTGGACCCATACATAGAACCATGAGTCACATTTGTGAGGACACTCCTGGCATCGCAACCGTTGGCTTGTATGTATGTATGTATTTTGATGGAGGNTCCGTTGGCTTGGAAGCACACTAACTGTGTGCTTTTTCCAGGCCTTTAAATACATAATAATTCTGCAGAATTCGGAAATGCCTTACAAGGAACCACGCCTTTGATGGGCTTTACGTGCAGTGGCGGGCGCAGGGGTTCGGCCCTCTTGAACGAGAAGCTGACACTAGATGTTTAAAGATTTGGGTATTAAAAACCAAAATTTCCCCGCACCTGTCGAATCGATGGTTTTCACAATAATACCAATGCCTTTTGTGCAATTTCCCTCTTGTATTTTTGGTCAAAAATAGTTCAAATTTTTTTTGCATGAAACGAGTCAAACATCCCCTTTCTCTTCAAACAACGACGACATTTATAAAAAAAATTTGAATGCATGGCATGCAGGGCGATTACAATATTCCTTTGCCCCGTATCGCGCAAACTTTTACAACACGGAAACCGTGCATTAGTTTAAAGATTTGGGTATTAAAAACCAAAATTTCCCCGCACCTGTCGAATCGATGGTTTTCACAATAATACCAATGCCTTTTGTGCAATTTCCCGCTTGTATTTTGGGTCAAAAATAGTTCAAAATTTTCTTGAGTGAAACGAGTCCAACATCTCCTTGCGCTTCACACAACGACGACATTTTTTTTTTCAAAATTTTTTTTTCTAGAATGCATGGCATGCAGGGCGATTACAATATTCCTTTGCCCCGTATCGCGCAAACTTTTACAACACGGAAACCGTGCATTTTAGGTGTCTGACATTTATTTTGGATCATAAACTCGCAATATCCTTTACGCGTTGCCGTGGGAAAATAGTGAAAACTAATTAACTTAAAAACAATGAAGCTAACTAAGCCTTAGTAAATTAGGCGAACCTAACTAACTGAAACTAACCTAACATTGTAACTAAACTAACCTCAGCCCCCACCTTGAGAAATTCCAGCGTCCACACCTGTTGACGTGAGAGATTTTCCTCGGGATAACTGTAAAGCATCTAATGCAGTAACAAAAGCTTAAGGGCCACGGCTGCACTACATAACATTTTAAGACAGTCCAGGCAATTTTCGCACTAACTCACGTTAAAACTTAGGTCATCCGTGCTGCACTCCACAACACTATACGGCACAGGAATTTGGGGGCTGCAACCTACAGGCAGGCTAAAACACCTGTTGACGCGAGAGATTTTCCTCGGGATAACTGTCAAGCATCTAATGCAGTAACAAAAGCTTAAGGGCAACGGCTGCACTACATAACATTTTAAGACAGCCCAGGCAATTTTCGCACTAACTCACGTTAAAACTTAGGTCATCCGTGCTGCACTCCACAACACTATACGGCACAGGAATTTGGGGGCTGCAACCTACAGGCAGGCTAGAAACAGCGTAACAGCGCTACCTTAAACGTGCAATCTGACTATCACGCTCTTGTGTCGGGTGTTTCACTCGAATCGAGAAAGGTGCACCACACACAACATTGATAGTGGCAAAGCTCTCATATACTGGCGACATATTCTGGCACAACCCGAGAGTTCACTCTTGAGATGTGCCTACAACTCTCTGAGATTAGAAATTGAGAGGAAACCTCGGCAACAAAAACAATTGGTGTTACCAAATACGGCAACTGCTCAGCATTGTAGACATGAGAGGAGTGTGGGATGTCAATAATCATGTAACATGTCATGATACTTTTATCTCTCCTTAGACAAACTCAAATGGAAGCTGCACTTTGAGGATAGCTCACGAGCGTATAACACATCCTCACTCACTCAGCCTCCCTAATATAGGATCATCCGACAATCTCCGGCGTTCTACCTTACTGCTAACCTTCCCTAATTCGCCGTCGGCGGAGTAGCCCATCTCAAACTGAGAAATATAGTGTTGATAGAGTAGTATAGTGTGTATAGAGAAAAAGTTGGACCAATTTAAGAGCATTCAAAGTAATCCCGTGCAAATTTCGCGGAGATCAATTTTCCCTAACGCACGTACTCGAAACATACCCTTCAAACGACCTCGAGAGACTCAAGCTGTGCGAAAATTTTCCGATATCAGAATTCCTGGAAAAATCTAGCAGGAAATTACAGCCAACAAATAACAACTGTCACCAAAATAGTTGCGTTTATACTGGGTCCTTAAACTTTTTGAAATTACTCTCTAGTTTTACATTTTAAGCCTAATTTTAAACAATACCATCATTTTAATCCGCTTTACATAACTTAAGCCTGCATCTCATTAACTCTCAATTCTAAACTATTCGCAACTAATAATAATAATAATTTAAATTTAAATTTAAAACATCGATACTCCAGACTAAAACAAATGAAATCCAAGGCACAAAACAACAAATGTAAATAAACTATTTCTTGATAGGGCAACTGCCAACATCAAATAAACTGATTGATTGATTGATCAACCTCGAGATAATTTTTTTTTAATTTTTTTTTACTGGGTCGAATTTTAGTACTGAACCGTAAGCCCAAAATCGAAGTGGGGCTTTTAAACGGTAATCAAAAATCAAGTACCCTATATCCCGTTCTAAACCGCCCCCGCATATAACCCGGACCCCGCGTATTGCCCGAAATTTCCAGAAAAATTAAGAATCGCTCGTATTGCCCGCACTGCACGTATAGCCCGCAGATAAGAATGTCTAAAAAAATGTGGACCTTTGGAGATTTTGGCTTTCCATTTTTTTTTACTATATTATGATCCATTTCTTTCATTCGGGGTTTGTTCTAAGGCAATTTTAGCCTTCGGCTCAATTTTGTCTTCAAAGGGGGTTAGATTTTTTAAAAATTCTTTTCCAAGGATTTCAAATGATGTTTCTTCTCAATTTATCACAACTATCCATAGAAGATGTTACAAAGTTTCAACCGTTAAAATGGAAGCCAAACCAAAAGTAAAACGAAAATCACACACTGCGGGTTTCACTGAGGTTTCTGAAATTGAATTGTAAGAAATTTCGGATGAACTAGAGGTGATGAGTATCGAACAAGGACTCAGGGGATGAGTTGTAGGAGGACAACGTCGATGGATTTGATGAGTTAGAAATTGAGGAAAATCAAAATTCGGGTACCGGGGAAATTGGTAGGTAGGAAATTGGCAGGCAGGAAAATGGCAGGCAGGAAATTGGCAGGTGGGGAAATTGATAGGTAGGGTAATTCACAGGCGAGTAAAATCGTAGGTGAAGTGTACAACAAATTCTTTTGCCGAATTACCCACACCATTCAAATTTTTAAAGCCCGAAGCCTGATTCCAAATTTATTTCTAAACATCCCGCTTAGTAATTTCCAAATTTATTTTGAATTACTACTTGATTTGGAAATAACTCAGCGGACAGTTTAGAAATAGATTCAGAGTTTGACCTCGGGCTATGGAAGGGTGAAGGGTGCAGATAATACTGGTGAAGAGTTCGTTTTCCACCTCACCTGCGATTTTACTCCCCTGTCAATTTCCCTACCTATGATTTTCCTGCCTGCCAATTTCCTACCTGCCAATTTCCCCGGATTCCAAAATTCGATTTCTGCTGAATTTAAATTTCAATTTTTCCTGAATAAAATAATTGGTCGAAATCGAATAACGAAATAAGTACCTCGAGTAGTACCCGCACCCATACAAACTTTCAGTCAACCAACGTATAACCCGCGGGCTATAGGACGGGAATTACGCTATAGAAGTGTCAAGTATCCTTTGATGTTCAATTCCACCACAAGCAAGGGTTACGAACTTGTGAGTTTTTGGAGTCAGTTTAGAGGAATTGAAATTGGCAAGTTTTCAGATTTTCCTCAAAAAACATCATCATTTTTTAGGTGATTTATATATTCATATTCATATTCGTATTCAATTCGTCTATTATTGTGTCATTCCCTTTTATTACATTTAACCCTTCCCTTCACAGGCGATTGACTTTTCATCTCGAAGGCATATGTCTTACGCCCTTTTAAAATTTGACAAAAAATAACTTACGCCCTTTTGAAATTTGACGAAAAATAACTTACGCTCTTTTGAAATTTCATGAAAAATAGCTTACGACCTTTTGAAATTTGATGAATTTGAACTTACGAGCCTTTGCATATTAACCGACGATTTGTGATATAATTTAATTAGCTTAATTAATTGAAAAATCGCGGAAATGTCAGCAGTGCTTTTTCCAAGGTATTTCCAAGCTTGTAAACAAAAATTTGAGCGATTTCGCTGAGAAATGGCGTCTTGAAACGTTTTAAAATTTAAAAAACGCTGAAAACCCCCAAAAATTCCAGAATGAAAACACGTGGATGAATTTTCATCGAAGTGATTAATTACATAGTGTATTAAGGCGGATGACTTCTCATCTCCCCTGTTACCATCATAATCGATTTGGAGTTTCGACAGAGAGTTAGTTATAGGTTAGTTAGTATTTGAGGGGCCAAATGCTTAGCGCTTTGGCGAACGGTTTACAAGGAGACGTAACATCTGATTTCTAGTTTGAGCATTTTCAAGGAACACGTATGAAGATTTCTTTTAGAAACGAACAACATAATACAATAGGTGTATATTGCTTTGTCGTAGGTATAAATGTGTGGGAGTTGCAACGCTCACCGCGGCGCAATGAATTCAAAGGAAGCAACTGAAAGCGAAATTAGTAGTAGCAGTCCTGGTTCTTATTCCAACACGGCATCTGAGCGTGGAAATCCAGGTAGAGCAGCCGAATTCAACGGGTTATCTTTTTCAAAATCTGTTTGCGGAATTTTATTATAGGGGTCAAAACTGAGGTCAAGTTCGTAGAAGGGCTTTAAGGGCGCTCCACTCCAAGGGGGTTTCCTCAATAGCTCTTCCACGGATTAAAGTTTTTAATATCCGCTTATGAGACCCTGCATTAGGGGTCATAGGTGAGTTTTGTTTCGAAAATAGGCCCTAAGGAACCAACCCTTCGAGGGGCCCGGCATAAGGGTTTTTCACGGCATTCACATTTTTCAAATCTATTAAAGGGGTTGCATTTCTGAGGTATATGGTGAACTTATATTTGAAAGTGAGCCTTAAAGGCCCACCCCTTTAGGGGGGCCTCTATTCTTTCGCTGAATGAATTTTTTTTACATCCGTTCTTGGGATCGGGCACTACGGGTCATGGGTGATTTAGAATTTAATTGAGCTCTAAGGGATCACCCCTTTAAGAGTCTGTCCATTAAAACTCTACCAGGGGTTGACATTTTTAAACCTTTTGCTGGAATGTCATCTGTCGGTAACCGGCGAACCCATATACGACAGCGGGTCCTAAGGCACTACCCCTTAAAAGGCTTTCTAACTTTTGGCTGCATTAGCTCAGTCTTACTTAAGTGCGTTTGCAACGGTTTATTTTGTTTGTAGCTTCTCAACCACAAAGTTGATATAAAATTCGGCAGGATTAGTGACGGGAGTATTGTGAGTGGCATCACCTGAAGAAAATTATTATATCAGCATTTTCTGATACAACAAAAACTAAGATGCCTTATCACAAATTATTGCAAATTATTGCGAATTAATTGCAAGGTTAATTAAGGTTAAGCTGTCTTAACCCTTTCTGGTTACTCCAGATTAATAAATAATCAAAAAATATTATTCTCCTGCAATGAAAGTAGTTTCCTGACTTCGATAAATCTTTTACTTCACATTCCGCTTTCTGAATTCCAAAAAATTCCAAAATAATTTTTTGAACTTGATAGATAAATAGGACGAAATTGCCGTTAGAATAGGTAGGAAATTTGTTTCGTGTTTCCCTTCTGCAAATATGGGACGAACCGAACCTAGTAGCACGATCCTAGGGGTCTCCACACGCTCAAATGAACCGGCAAACGGTAAACCAGCAAACGGTCGTGCATCTTATCTTGGTTATTTGTAGGCTGGGTTGTCTTCAAACGCTAAAAAAAACCAGCAGCGTAGGGTTGAAAACTATTGCTGAATTTTTTTTAGGCTATGCTCAGTTCTTTAATAAAGGAAGTGGTGATGGTTTCAGCTATCGGCAGCAAGATATTCTAGTTGTAGAAATTTTTAAAACAAAGAAATAATTTTAGAAAGTATCCAACCGGATCGCCCCCTCCCCCACCAGTGACATTTGAAAAGGCCTGAAGTATAAAGTATAATAAAGGCTCAAATGTCAACTGGTGTTTTTTGGTACTGTTAAAAAACCAAATTAGTAAAAACCCGAGACACAAAACTGAGTGTCCCGGAATGAACAAAAGCTGACCCTATTTGATGTGGACTTTCAACAAGGAGTGGGCGTTCGCATGTCTAAAAAACGCTAGAGCCGACTTCATTCTTTTTAAGTTCTTGGACTTCCTTTTCCCCTCCCACCCCAGAAAATGTCTTTAAAAAACGCTTTTGGAGCAGAAATTAACTGAGCAACTCAACCCATTGTGGTAGCGTTCAACTGGTACACGTTCCTCAAATAGGACCACGGCTAGACGGTACCCAAAGACCTTAAATTTGGCTTAACATTTATTATTTTTCGAGAAAAAATGAATTCAATACAAATTTGCTCACAATAAATTTACACAACACAAAAAATATCTTCACAATACCCATTCAAAATCCAGTTGAATCCAGTTTCATATGTTTTTTGAGTTAGGTAAAAATTATTGTTCAGAAATTTTCCTTCAATTCATTCTCTGAAAGTATTTTTTTGAATTATATAAATTACTGGGTAGATACCGATAATATGANGAATCCAGTTTCATATGTTTTTTGAGTTAGGTAAAAATTATTGTTCAGAAATTTTCCTTCAATTCATTCTCTGAAAGTATTTTTTTGAATTATATAAATTGCTGGGTAGATACCGATAATATGAAAATGTATGAAAATAGTTTGGAGAGATGGAAAATGAATTGAAGAAAAATTTATTCGCAATAAGTACACATAAGTAAAAAAAACAAGTCGAATTGGATTAAACTGGATTCTGAATGGTTTGAGAATATATTTTTGCTTTGATTGGCCAAATGTTTTTGGGGTAGCCAATTTATTATGAACAAATTTCAATTCACTTCAATTCAAATCGAATTTTTTCGGCTTCGCTTTCACTACATTTAAGTAATGAAAAAGACAAATTATCAATGGTGGGACCCATTCTGCGATGTAATTTATACTAACTATCAGTAAACAAAACTGTCTTGTGAATCTGAATTAACTTGAATTGACCATGGTGCCGACCGGCGACTTGGTTATTTCAGAAAATTCCAAAACTTAGACAATTAAATAGGTCAGGGTACCCATGACTTTAAAAAAAAGCTGACTATGTCGCCAAAATTAAATATCATTTATGGCAGGATGGATAAAATCCATCCATTGGGTTTATGGTGTCAAATTTTTAATATCCTGCATGGCTAAGCGGAGGGCCCTTTCTAATTTTACGACAAACCCTTCAAAAAACATTAACAAACCAGCATGCTTCGCACGAAGTACACAGGATAAAATTAAAGAGGAAGTGTAGAAATGAGCCTTCTGTTTCTTTAATAATTTTTCCTTCAATTTTCATTACAGTTTTAGATTGGAAAGCAGATTGCTTGTATTTCTTTGACCAGCACTAAAGACGTGAACAGCGAACTAACAGCGTGAACTTTCTAATCTAGGTGTTACCTTGTTCAGTGCCCACACTTGCTCATCATACTCCTTAATTAAATGCTACTATCTTGAAATAAATAGATTCTAGGTAAATCAAATGCTTCTCTTAAGTAGTCGTTTATTGACGAGGGACCGTATTGATGATTACCTCCAATAGCATCTGAATCCCGATTAAAAGGAAGTGGAGACGCCATCTTTAATTTCACTTATAATGAAATTAAGAAAGGACATCACAATAACTCCATAAGAGGTCCCCCTAATGAATTTTTAAGATGGTACAAGGTCCGAATTCCAAAGCGTTTGAGAGTTGGAGGTCACCATAATTCAGCCAGCGCTTGCGCTTGAAAGGTGTCGAGTGAGATGTGCGTGAATAGAATGGTAATTTAACGCTCGTTCCAAAATATATACATGTAGAGGTAGACACCTACGACACAGCGTTTGACCTCTAAGGTTATAAGTTTATTTATATGTATAACTTATTTATAGGTTATTATATTATATCTATTATAATATATATATATAATATAATATAATAGCGAAAGATTTTGATAATTTAAGGTTAAGGAAGCTGCAGTTGTAGAAAGTTAGTTTGAAGGGCAACATATAATTGTTAACTTTAATCCAAGAATTACACTCCCTAAAATTTAACCTTTGTCAACCTTGATAAATGAATAAGACAATGTTTCATTAAACCTGGAATGTGACCTCGGACCATATTCACCCGGTTCTATTACCTCCGACACGTCACGTCACGTCACGTCACGACCTTTTATTTGATTTATTTTCCTTATGCATCCAGTTGTTTTTATTTTTGCGTCACCCTTGAACTCATTTTCAACTGGACACTGGATTCTCATCTTCAGAGACTTATTTATGACTTTTCCCTTCTCCGCCTTTCTAAAAATGCTCATATGACACTTCACTTCAAGAAATTTCCTTTTCTTAAGTTCAAAAATCTTTTTCTTAAGAATTTGGAAAATGCAATCGTAATTTAGCACTGAGTAAGGCCGGATGGCCGAAACGTCTGCGGAAAATTAAAAAATTAAAAAATTAAAAAATTAAAATTTACTGCTAAAGTGAAGTGGCATTAAATAAAATTCGGATTCCTAACTTCCGGTGAGAAAATCATAAATATATTTCAGATTATTCATATCCTCACCCATACGCATACTCCAAAATTATCTATTACCTCCGACCACAGGTCTTAAATATTATAGGACCTGCAGTCTAACAATATTGAGAATAACCGGGGTACTAGTGTATGAAATACTTGTTCCCAAAAACCATGCTCATTTCGCAAAATTTAGTCCATTTAATCCTTAGGATATGCAAAAATTCTCATCGATTTTAAAGTGCCGTTGTTCAAAATGTTAGGTTAGCAAATAATTCGAACCATGGGGAACACCTAATCACTGGAACTAAGTAACTCTGAACTAACCTCAATTACCAATATTAACCTTAACCC
>JABASL010001695.1:0-10249 GCA_019775825.1 Neanura muscorum
TTTCTGAAAAACTGCAAAGCGTGTAAAGCTTTTCCACTTTCTCTTTTTTCGTTCCGGTTTTCTGAAAAACTGCAAAGCGTGTAAAGCTTTTCCACTTTCTCTTTTTTCGTTCCGGTTTTCTGAAAAACTGAAAACGAAACTCTCAATTCAATACCCTGTTTTTTACGAAAACTTTTATCCGGCGTATATGTAATGATTCAACGCCATCTGATTTTTTTACAAGGAAACCTGCCGCAAAAACGAATTTTTCAGTTAGCTTAATTGCGAATTTGGAAAAATATTTCAAAATATTTACAAATTTTCCAAAATTTTCGATAATTTTTTAATTTTGAATAAGTTTATGGTCTATTTTTAGTTTTTGTTCGGGATACCCCAAAATCTGAGTGTGATGTAAAAGAAATACATGTTTCGAGTAATTTAAAAATGGCTCTGTATATTATTACTGTAGTTTTTGTGAGTGAAAATTTTATGCAAATATAATCCAGGCGGAAGTGAAGTAAAGTGAGTGAAAGTATAGGACTTTTTGGTGAAAGTGATTCTTAGCTTGGAAAGAAAGTCAAGGACGACAGGACGATGACAGATAAGAGAAGGAAATTAGAAAAAGGTTTCTTTAGCCTTCCTTCTCAGAATTTTCAGAGAGTAAAGCTTAACTTGTCCTTTCAGAAATTTCCTACAACCCAACGAGCCAAAAAAAAGAAAAATGAAGACTAGGAGAAAACTGTTGCTTCAAACCCGTTTCAAACTCAAATTCCCATTCTCTCCAAAAAATCTCCCGAGAGTCTAAAAAAACTTTCAAAACTCAGGAAGCAAAAGGAAGCAGAAAAACTGAATAAATAAAATTTCAAGTTTAAATACAGAAAGTCATTGCAAGTCCAGAAAAGTCAACCTGAAGCCTACACAAAACCTTTTGCAAAATTCAGTGCCACGCTCTAACACCCGTCCACTTTCTCTTTCCAAAAAACGCTACACCAAATTTGATTTTCTACTATACCGAAAAATTGCCTTTTCAAGTTTTTTCAAAATAATTCTCAGTGCTTTCACCAATTGAATGCTTTCTCCAATTCAAAGCTTTCTCCAATTCTAAACTTTCTCCAAAAATCACGCGTTTTTTGTAGTGTGTTTTTTGTAGTGTGTTTTTTGTAGTGGTAGCTCGAAAACTAGGGGTTTTCCAATTCAAATCATCCAATTTTAATCTATTCTCACCAAATACCACTCAGGAAGTAGGAAAAAAGCATTTGATATGCAAAGTACTTTGTATTTGGTTCCTCCTCTCAGAGGCCCTAGAAAAGTCCTACAGAAAAACTAGAATCCTAGAATTTACAATTTTTTAGTACGGAATAGAAGCCTAACAAACCTAATTAATTTTTCTATTCACTTTGACCTACATTTTTGGATCCTTAGATTTCTAGTTTATTTTCACTTATCCCTAAAATAAACTTGTATAAAAATTTAAGTTTTTAATAAAATTGATAGACAATAAGAGCTCCTCTTCTACAGAAAAGTTTTGAGTTTTGAAGTAGTATAGCTGGAAATTCTACTAAAAACAGCAAAACTTGTATCTTTTTCAATCTAAAATCTATAATAGTAAAATTCTAAAAATTTTAAAACCTTTTTATACTTTTTCTAAATTCACTTTCACTTTTTATTTGAGAATTCACAAAGCAAGCTTTTCTCTTCTTTGCTCACCTTAAGTAAAAAGTAAACTTTACATTTTTCATCACAGTTAACCAGCTACCCTCTTTTTTCCTTGCGTAAATTAGGGTTAAGTTATATCGCATAGTAGATAGTTAGGGTTAATTAGGGCTTTAAAGTTAACTAGGATGCTAGGGCGAACTAGGATATTAGGGTGATCTATGGTTGTAAGGCTGATTATAGTGTTAGGGTTAACTGGGATATTGGGTTTAATTTAGGTGTTAGGGTTAATTAGGTCGCTAGGGCTAACTAGGGCATTAGGGTGATCTAGGGTTTTAGGGCTGATTATGATGTTAGGATTAAAGCTAGCTAGTCATTAATTTAAAATTTTATGATTTATGTACAGTGGAATGTTTTGTATAGTTTGATGCGGTGCTTTTACGCCATTACGATTTTTTTTAATTAATTTTTTTTAAATAGGGCTTTACGGCAAGTTTTGGCAAAACACGGCAAAACAAATTTTGAACAATAATTTTTGCATCTAATTTCCCTATATCTTAAAAATAATTTTAGACAAATCTCGATTTCTAGATTTGGATTTCGAATCTAGATTTGTCGTGACTTTAAAACTAAAGAATTTGTTTTCAGTTTAGGTTTAGATTTTTTATACCCAGAGATTTGTATCGATTTTTATACAAGAAGAATTTAAAATTTTATGATTTATGTACAGTGGAATGTTTTGTATAGTTTGATGCGGTGCTTTTACGCCATTACGATTTTTTTAATTAATTTTTTTTTAAATAGGCCAAGTTTTAGAAACAATTTTTGAACAATAATTTTTACATCTAATTTCCAATAACAATAATTTTAGACAAATCTCGATTTCTAGATTTGGATTTCGAATCTAGATTTGTCGTGATTTTAAAACTAAAGAATTTGTTTTCAGTTTAGGTTTAGATTTTTTACACCCAGAGATTTGTATCGATTTTTATACAAGAAGTGTTTCCGATTTGAAATTTTAGAGCTAAACTTTGGCCAAGCTAAGTAAAATAATTACTACTTCCTACTACTACTAGTATTAGCAAATTTTTGCAACTTTTGCCAATTTTTTACAATTTGTATAATTTTTTTTTGCAAATTGCTATTTCATTGCTGAATTTGAAAAAAATTGAAGGGTGTGTAGGATTCTTCCTGTATTTTTCCATTGAGAATAAAGTTCTAAGTTTTTCCTTGTAAAAATCGTTTCTCATTGGAATATCTCTGGATTTTTATATCCAGAGATTTTTGCCGATTTTCATACAAAATTGTTTCGAATAAATTTTGGCCGCGCTAAGTAAAATAATTATTTGCAATTTTTGCAACTTTTGCTAGTTTTTTTGCAATTTGTAGAATTTTTTTGCAAATTGAACTTTCTGCGTGAAAAAAATTGAAGATTGTGTAGGATTCCCCCGTGTATTTTTTCTTTGAGAATAAAATGATAAGTTTTCTCTTGTAAAAATGTTTCTCCTTTGAAAATCTGAAAAGTTGGCGCATCAAGTGGCAACTATCCAATCAATAATTTGTAGAATCTTCTCCGTCTTTTTTCTCCATTTTCAAATCCTCTTTTCCCTGTGCCGCTTTGCTCGTTCTACTTTTTCCCGACCACATTATTTCTACATTTAGAGGCTGGAATTAGATTTTGATGGAGTCTTGTAACGTTATTGAGGCGAAAGTAACTAACTTTGTTAAAGGAAACCCATTGTTCCGCGAATAAACTTTTTGAAGCCTCCCGCTCCCTGTAACCAATGAATATTTCTTCATTCTGAGAAACATGGAAAGTGTCAACCGGAAAATGGAATGTAAAATGGAACGTAAAATGAAAAATTTCCAAATTTCCCTTGGAGCTTCTTGGCGAGAGAAAGGGAAAAAGCATTTTTTTTTTGCATTTGGTTCATTTTGGATCCTACGCACGTTGAGAAGATAAGTTTGATGTCATCGATTTCATCTTTATCTCTCGTGCTTTTTCTTCCAAAAAAATACTTCTTGGCGCGAGAAAGGGAAAAAACATTTTTTTTTGCATTTGGTTCATTTTGGATCCTACGCACGTTGAGAAGATAAGTTTGATGTCATCGATTTCATCTTTATCTCTCGTGCTTTTTCTTCCAAAAAACTGGAAGAGAAAGCACTTTGTTATGTAATAACTTCCTGCCTGGGTAGTCCTATTTATTTATGACCTTATTTCATTCAATACGAATTCCATAGATGACCCTCAATACACATTCTACAGGCTGACCAAAAATTATTGGAAATTCTTACCATTCACGAAATACTTCTTCACAAAAAAAACTTTCACCACAGAAAAACTTTCTCCACCCTGTAGAACACCCTACCACCAAAAATCAATTCTGCCTCCAAATTATCATTATCTTTTTTACCAATAAAAATAAAATTTATGGAGAAAGTTCACAATCTTGTTCATCATTCTCAACCAACAGCAGTTTTCCTGTTCTTTTCCCTCATTTTTTCTGTTTTCAAAATTCTTTCATTTTTGTTCACTCTAAAAATTAAATTTTTTTTAACAAAAAAAAACATAAACAACAACTTCAAATTTTTCAACTTCAACTTCAAAAAATAAAACATTTTTTTAAAGAATTAAAAACATTTTTTTAAGGAATTAAAAACATTTTTTAAAAATTGAAAAGAATTTTTTAAAACATTAAAAACATTTTTTAAAAATTGAAAAGAATTTTTTAAAACATTAAAAACATTTTTTAAACTGTGGTTTTAAAAAAAATCATAAGTTAAAAAGCTATTTCAAAGAAATGTAAATTCAAGGTTGTTAAATAGGATCGTACGTTAAACAAATCGTCATAAGATTGTATGTTAAAAATTGTCATAAGACCGTATGTTAAAAAAATCGTCATAAGACCGTATGTTAAAAAAATCGCCATAAGACCGTATGTTAAAAAAATTGTTATTAAATTTTATGTTAAAAAATCATCATAAAATCGTATGTTAAAACAATCGTCATAAGATCGTACGTTAGAAATTCGTCCTAAGATCGTATAGTAAAACTTACAAAAATATCCGGTTGAAAAACTCTAGCGGAAGTATAATTATAGGTCCAGGTATGTGCAAAAGTCTAGAAATCACCCCGTCCCGAAAGGGTTAAATCGTATGTTAAAAAATCATCATAAAATCGTATGTTAAAACAATCGTCATAAGATCGTACGTTAGAAATTCGTCCTAAGATCGTATGTTAAAAAAATCGTCATAAGATTGTATGTTAACAAAATCGTTATAGGATCGTACGTTAAACAAATCGTCATAAGATTGTATGTTAAAAATTGTCATAAGACCGTATGTTAAAAAAAATTGTCATAAGACCGTATGTTGAAAAAATTGTTATTAAATCGTATGTTAAAAAATCATCATAAAATCGTATGTTAAAAAAGAATTGTCATAAGATCGTACGTTAAAAAATCGTCATAAGATCGTATGTTAAAAAAATCGTATGTTAAAAATCGAAACCAAAATCGTATGTTTTTCATGAAGCTTCAATTTTATTTCGTAAATAATAAATGTTTGCTGTTGAGGATTAAGGGAAAATTAGTTCTTTTGATTAGTTTTTTCCTGGTTGTATGAAAATTTCGTGCCAAATGGAATTAAAAGTAAAGATCAAAGAATTTTTTAATCATTTTTAAGAACTTTTTTAAGAATGTATGGCCCATGGCTCTTATGATTAAAATTAGAAGCAATGAGTTAATCCTAGCTTTAATTTGCTCCTCTATTTCTTAATTTTATTTTAATTATATTTAATTAAACTTTAATTAACTCCAAATTAACTCATTCATGCCTCAAGAGTTCAAAAATATTCTTCGGTACACATTGAAACATTTGATCGTAGAGAAGAACAATGAACCAACTTTTACCTTTATTTTATGTATTATTTTTTTATTAAAATTCAAATGGAGTTTAATTTTTGCAATTTCATGAATTCGGAATTTTTTAGAGTGATATGCATATTTCCAGAATCTAGTTTGCCATTAATTTTAACTTTCAAGCTTTAAACTTGTTTTTATAAATTTTATGATTTAGGCTTAACTTTATATTATATTAAAAATGGAATATATTAATAGAATAGAATATATATTAATACGGAATTAATAATTAATATATGGAAACTTTATTATTTATAACTTTTGTATTATTTATTACTTTTAAAAGTTTTACATTTTATTCCAACTTTCAAATGCTAGGGGCTCTTTAACATTTGAAAGTCGAAAGTTTTCTTGAGTTTTCTTATAAATTTTTGGTGTAGGAAAGAGAGAAGAAGTAGGTAGAGAAGAATTTGATAATTTAGAATAAAGTGACAAATATTTATAAAATAGCTGGAGGGTTTAGGAAGCTCTAAAATTAAAATAGAGCTATCCGTGTAGTGACTAAAGGTTGAAGAGCCATTGAATGAAAATTCAGAAGATGAGATAGAGGGAGCTCAGTGGGAATTTCAAGATGCGATTAAAAGGGAAAAGAACTTTCATTAAAAAAGTCTGACTGACTGACGGCACTTTCTCTCTCAAAAACTTCAAGCACGTCTCCTACTCAACCAGCCTCTTTAAATTAAAAAAAAAACGAAAAAAAAATCTCATCAAATCCCTCTTAAGAAGTTCTTCATCATCCAGCTCATCGCCAGTTTCTAAAAAAGCATATTTTATAAACTCATGTCATAACTTTCTCTACTTGCTTTCACTTCCTAAAATATTCTTCTCAATTCATAATTTCTGCCTACTAAAATTGGGTACAACGCAAAATATTCACAGAAATGTGGTACAGAATTTAAACAAAGTGTTCTAATTTAACACTAAAATTAAAAAATTGGAATGCTGAAATTTCAAAAATTCAAATACTAAAATTGAAAAATTTAAATTCTAAAATTTAAATTCTAAAATTTAAAAATTTAAATGTTAAAATTAAAAAATTCAAATGCCAAAATTTAGGAATTTAAAGGCTAAAATTAAAAATTCAACTGCTAAAATTTCAAAAATTTTGAAGTTCCATATGTACAACCTGTCGTGCAGACTTTCTACCACATTTTGTTATTATTTTTATTTGCATGGCGTTAACATTTAGCATGATTCTAAATATTTTGAATTTTTGAAATTTTTGGTGGTGATTTTGTTCGGCCAAAACAAATAAAAAAAAAGTTCATAAAAACGAAGGTGAAAGTAGGAGAAAGTAGGGAATACGAAAACAATTTGGAAAACACAGGGAATGAAGTAGTAACTGTGTGAATATATATTTTGTTGAATATTTTAAGGTTTGTGATAAGTAACTCATGTGAAAAGTGTAATTTTAGTGTAAATAGAAAATCCTAACAAAAAGTGTTACTTCGACGTCGTTCAACTTTCACAACAACTGCAACAACTAGTGAAAATCCTTGTAAAATAGAATGATGGAGAAAGTAATCGATGTTAGAGCAGAAACCCTTGCACAAACCTTTGCACAAACAACTTTCTCCACCCACTTTTACAACAAAATTTACACACATCTTATCTAAATACAAAGACATTTCAAACACTCACAAAATTCCATCACACGTCGTTCCAAATCTTCCTAAAATTCCTACCATTCCCTGCTCAACACATCAGCACAAAATTCAGCAATTCTAATATTTTCAAAATCACTCCCATCAGTATTAACTAACGAAAATAATAATTAAAATTAACTAAACTAAATTAAAATAAAATATTTACAAAAACCCCATAACTTTCACTCGCTCACCTACTACGGTATGACAAACGTCATTAACCAATACCTGCTTCAAGATTTTTTGTTAACAAATAATTTTGAGAAATATTACACGGCATTAAGTTTTGACAACACGAAATGAAATGTTAAAAAAACTGGGTAATTTCTTTCGAATCCGAAAACCTGGTCTGTTGGCATTTGAGAAGAGAAATTCAAAGAGTTATATTTTTGTTGTTGTTTTTGTTTCGGAGTGAAAGTTGGAGAAAGTGTTTGTGAAAGTGGATGTTTTGGAATAGATTGCGTTTAGATGTGTTTGAATTGTGGGAAAAATAGGAGAATTAATAGGAAATGAGTGAGTAATAGAAACATCAGTAAAGAAGACATTAGGAAAAAGGCAGGAACTGGGAAACAGCTGCTACAAAGTTTAATTTCCCTTCCTTTCCAACCAAAATTCCAAGAAGGAATGGCAGACACAGTTCCTCTAATTACAAAACTCCAAAGACATTCCCATCCTTTCCTTCATTTCATCCTTCTGCAGTCTTTAGTTCAAGAACCCTTAGAAGGGATAATAGTCTTCTAGAACCCTTACAAGGGACTATAGGCTTCTAGAATACTTACAAGGGGCTATGGACTCCTACAGCCCTTACAAGGGACCATAGGCTTCTACAACCCTTTTACAAGGAACCGTAAGCTTAGAGATCCCTTAGAAGGAACTATGTGCTTCTAAAATCCTTAAAAAGGGCTTAGGACTCCTACAGCCCTTACAAGGGACTATAGGCTTCTACAACCCTTACAAGGGATTATAGGCTTCTACAACCATTGGAAGGGACTGTAGGCTTTTAGAACCCGTAGAAAGGACTATATGCTATCTACAACCCTTACAAGGGGTAATAGGCTTCTAGAACCCTTTGAAGGGACTATAGGCTTCTAGAACCCTCAGGAGGGACTACAGACTTCCACTATGCTTCTAGAACCCTTAGAAAGGGATATAGGCTTCTAGAACGCTTGGAAGGGAATAGGCATTTAGAACCCTTAGAAAAGGCTATAACAAAAGCTATATAGGGCTATACAGAAAGTGCTTCTACAACCTTCTTACAAGGGATTACGGGCTTCCAGCTTCCTTAGAAGGGGCTATAGACTTCTAGTACCCTTGCAAGGGACTATAGACTTCTATGGCCATTATAAAGGACTATAAGCTCCTGTAACCCTTACAAGGGGACTACGAGCTTACAGAACCCTTACAAGGGACTATGAGCTTATAGACCCCTTACAAGGGACTAACAAATTTCTAGAACCCTTAGTAGAGGCTATAGGCTTCTAAAACCCTTAGTAGGGGCTATAGGCTTCTAAAAACCTTAGTAGGGGCTATAGGCTTCTAAAACCCTTAGTAGGGGCTATAGGCTTTCAGTACCCTTAGGAGGGACTATAACCTCAATCCTCGGATGTTGTTTGAATGGTTTGAAAATGATTTCAATCGAAAAGTCTTTAGTGTCTGCCCGCCCTTAACAACCATCACAACTTTCCATTTGACCCATTTGGCAAAATTAGAGTGAGAAAACCTTACAACAACCACTTCCTACTGATTCTCACAAAGAGATCCAGACTAACTAGGCTCCAACCAACGAACAATTTGAGTAAAAACAGAGTGAAAAGAGAAAGCAAAGTGAAAGCTGTGAAAGGAGAGTGAAAGTAGTAGTTAAACCGCAAATGGCAAAAGTTCAAAATTAGAGTAGGAGAAAGTTCATTTTGATGATTCATGAGTTTTGGCTTTGTGGGGCCTTTGAGCTTACAATGCATTTGGAATTAGATAAGACGACAACATTAATTGTAGTCAAATATTTGCAGAATTAAATCCCACTTCAAGTGCCACTGGAACTACCCACAAGAACGCTGGAAATCCTACCTTACTCTCGCTACCTACGAACTCCCTAACACTGGAAATTTCGACTAAAGTCTAAAATTAGTAAATTATGAATTCTGTTTATTTTCCCAACTTCTCACTATTTTCATTCAATTTGCACAAAATGGCTTCAAACTTTGACAAACACTCCCACACACGCTTTCAAAAATTTTCACAAAAGGACTTCAATTGTTTAATTAAACTCAAGTAAGCCCAATGAACACACTTTCCCTCACACCGTAGAAATCCGCCTCCAAGTTCTCCGCATCCATATTCGGCCCAAACAAAATCAGATTTTTGAAGAAAAAAATACAAGCAGCTTTTTTTCACTGTGAATTCAAGCAAAGTAGAATTTATTTTTGGTTTACGTATTTCAGCAGACCGAATGCAGCAATACGAGTTTTTACACTAATTTTATGAATAAATTTTCATACCGCGGTGAGGTTAAGGATTTAGGATCAGGTTTAAGGGTCTTAGGGTTAGGTTTAGGGGTTGGGTTGGGTTTAAGAGTCTTTGGGTGAGGTTTAGGAGTATGTGGGTTAGGTGTAGGGTTTTTTGGGTTAGGTTTAGGGGTCTTTGGGTTAGGTTTTGGGGTCTTTGGGTTAGGTTTAGGGGTCTTTCGGTTAGGTTTAGGGGTCTTTGTGTTAGGTTTATGGGTCTTTGGGTTAGGTTTATGGGTCTTTGGATTAGGTTTAGGGGTCTTTGGGTTAGGTTTAGGGGTCTGTGGGTTAGGTTTATGGGTCTTTAGGCTAGGTTTAGGGGTTTTTAGGTTAGGTTTAGGGGTTTTTGGGTAAGGATTAGGGGTTTTTGGATAAAGATTAGGGCTTTTTAGGTTAGGTTTAGGGGTTTTGGGTTAGGCTTAGGCGTTTTTGGGTTAGGATTTCGTCTCGGGCAGCTTTAAGGGTTTGAGGGGTAGGGTTTTTGCCCGAACGGGTTTTGCCCGTTTCTTGCGCGTCACGAGCATGACGCTAAAATTCATCATCAGAATTT
>JABASL010001696.1:0-10248 GCA_019775825.1 Neanura muscorum
TTCCTTTTATGATTCACCATCTTTTATTGTAGGTACAGTCACGTCCAGGTCAGGTCCAGGTCAGTCAGTACTCAGTGAATTCCTGAGTTTTGCGCAGAAATGCTCGTGATGTGTCTGCGTACGTATACTTTTGTGGAATATAACGTTTCATATGAGAATTCAGTAACCCCCAGTTCCTTATTCTACTTTCTCCCAGGCACTCAACTTTTTTATACACCACTCTGCACCAATTTTCCAACAGGAACATGACCAGAATTCTTAAGGTCATTTCCAAAGGAACCCGAGGGCAAGGCTAGGAGCTACCGTCGTAATCAGCATACACGACCACCATCTCGTTACCATGGGTACCTTCAGACGTGCTGTTTTGAAATTGCAAAATTGGCCCACTTTGGCCCAAGAAGCATAACCACCTCAACCTAGGCCAGAACTTTTGATTAATTTTAAGTTTTTATTTGCCTATCAGTAAACAACCGAAGCAGGTAGCAACAATAACTTGGAATAGTCGTAATTTTTTAATAAAAAATGCTCCCATGGAAAAGGAAATCGGAATTTTTCAATAATTTTTACGCTTAATTATTGAAAAGGACGTAAAACTGCATAAAAATAAAAAATAATACGGAAAGGGTGTATTTTTTTTTCTCCCTGCTAAATTACTCTTTTCCCTGCTACTCCGACAAAATTCAAAAATCAACATTTCCCTGCTGGCTATTGCAAATGGATGGAATTAGTTAATTAACCTCACGTATACATTCTGACCCACCCTAAGTATCCCTTGAACGTTAACAACAGCAGAAATAACATACATTTTTGTAGCAGCAGAGAAACGTTGATATTTGAATTTTCTCGGAGTAGTAAGGAAAAAGAAATTTTTCATAAGGAAAGTCCGTACTTTCATGGCAAGTTGTTGCGAAAACTTTTTCCGGCTAGTATTAACTCCAAAATTTCTAAAATTATAAGTTAAAAGAATTCACATTTGTCATGATTCTATTAATCACAATTGATATAAGTTTATTACTGAGTCAAAACTTAGGATTACGGTCTGTTTCATCATTTCTTATGACCAAGTTTTCCTTCCGTAGTTTATTGAGTATGCTATAACTAGGTTCTGAACAATAAATTGGCAGTAACTCCTGAAAATTTTCTACTTATACTTTTTATTTCCTTACATTAGAAAAGTTTTATCCTAAAGAAGCCAAAAGTTATTAATTAATCAATCCTTCAAAAACTTTCCCCTCATATACCTCAGACTTTCTTTCTCAAACTTTCCGAACTAATTATTTCAAATTAACTACCTTCATATTGTCCAGAACTAATTTTGGCCTTCTTGAAGTTTTCAAAGTAATATTTCACAGGAGAAAGTTTACTTGTGTGTGAGCTAAACTGACCACGGGAATAGGACATGTCTACACCCTTATGATAATTCCGTCAAATAGGTCTAGGTAAAACACACTTACTGTTCAGGCTAACATTAAGCCTTTATCGTTTACATTGCTTCGTAGCATAGAATATTACTAGGTCGATATCAACTTTTTAGGCAGTGAAAGTACAAAATGCATGGGGTATGTAGATATACTTGAACTTCCTTCCGGAAAATAGGCAGTAACCATTTGGTCCATTTTACTTTGATCAATTTTCAATTCCCGGAATGAACCCACTTCCCGAAAGCTTGGCTTTGCAGTACCATTGAAGTAGCGGTACTTGAATGTTATAAATGGAATCACTAGACTTGCCAGCTTCATCTGCATTGCTGGAGAATCTGGAACGTAAAATTGGCCATTACGAATTTAAAACTGCCTTTGCTAACACTACTCTGAAATGTAAGATCATTTTCCCTGTCTTCCTCTGGTTGAGACTACATATTTTATTCCATTTCGTTCTTCTGCTCTTTCGCACATGAAACAAAATTCAGATGCAAGCTGCGGGGATGAAGACTTCAAATTCAACTTTAACCTTATTCAGAAATAATTCAACATGCAATTTCAGGCTCAACAGAGAGAATCATAAAGCAAGAACTTCTTTCTCCACAGCCTTTTTTCAAATCGATTTCTTGAGTAAGTTCGAATTCGGACCCATCCCTTGGTACATGTAGCGAGATATTCTGTAAAATATTTGTAATATGCAGATTTTAGTATCGTTTGCTTAGAAAATCTGTTTGCTTTCAAAAAGAAAGTTTTGGGCTCGTAACGTCCTTCTAACCGATTGATCGAATAAGCACCGTTTTGCCAGGGATCGAATATTGGTTTTTGTATTGTATTTATTTAAAAGCAAAGAAGAAACAATGTCGCTTGTTAACTTTTTCCTTTTCATTTTATTAAAGAATGTTAGTTGCTAGGCTTGAAAAATTGCTACTTTTTAAAAGACAAAAGAAAGACGGTTCTGCCCAAATGGCATTCTGAAACACCATCCCTGTTTTCCTTCCCTTTTGGTCTTATTTTGGTTATAAGCAAAATACTTTCAACAAGGGACGGACGCTTTCCATTTTTTTCTTATCCTATTCAGAAAGTATGAACGCAAGTTAAACTACACATAAACTTTAGCATCAACATTGTTGCTATAGCAACGAAAAGGATTTGGAGAAAGTTACGCTCACTTTATAATAACTTGACACTAAAATTGACCAACACGCTGAAACAAAGTTCAAGAAGGCAACCATGTTCAATGGTTTATGTTTTAAATTAGATTTTTAAATTGGTCATTGATACATACATTATAACACAAAAACTAACAGCATTGCCTACACCTGAGCAGTTTAATAAAAGGTGCAAAAAGTGGACTTACATGTAACTCTAAAAATCCATTATTTGAAGACAGTGAACTAGTTCTATCTGCCTGATGGCCTTACTTTCTCAAAATGACTTTCTCTTTCTCTATACTCACTGACACATATATGCCGCGAGACAGGATTTATGCGAGCAGTTGGTACCTAAGCAAAAACACTTTCACAGTTTCACACCAAAATGGTTTCTTTACAAAACCCTGGTAACCGGGCCTCCACGTAACCAACCCCTGTCACTGTAAGCCATGAAAAATAAGCCGTCGGCTATTCATTGTTTTCCTTTCTTTATTCTTTGAAAAATGAGCATTGTGTGGAACCAAATGAGGCCCTCGCCTTTTCTCCAGGTGAAAGCGGAAATAGCTTTCCTTCTTTACCTTCACGGGCTTAGAAAAAAACAAGACGCAGTATCCGTAATACGTAAGGAGTACCCTCTCCACATTCTTATTACATGGACCACTTTTCATTTTTTATATGTAACTTACTGAGACTTTCTCCTTGGTCCAAGTGATCGACCCTGAACCTTTGTGTTCAGGTTTTCAGTTGTGCTCAGTTTTTCAAGGTCTTTTATAAATTCACTACGAACAGAAATTTTAAACCACGAATGCCTCTATTGTTAATGAAAGCGTGTTGATTGGATCCAAAAACCCTGCGTACGTTATTTTCCACAAATTTTAAATTCACAGTAACACACCGTGGAAGCATAAACACCTAGGTGACTTAGAGCGGAAGTCAACGAATGGGTGCGTAGCGGTTTATACTGGATTCACGCATCGCATTAAGCGATTTCAATGACAGCAACATTGAAGGAAAAATAGAGTAGATTGAGAGTTTTTTGTGTCCATTGAAAGGATGGAAGAAAACCAACTGCGAAAGTTATTACAAAGCCTTCAAAAGATACGAAAGAGCTCTGGTGGAGGGATATTTCCAAGAAAGGAACCCAGACATGGCGTCCAATTTTCGTTTTCTTTACGTAATATTTCAGCTGTGCCGAGGCTTAAAGTGAATACACTGCTTGATGGGGTTTCATACAGACTGTGGCAAATATGGTGGAGCGGAAATAGAAAGATGTTTGAAATGTAGGTCCGCTGAATTCAATCAAATTCTATTAGTTTTTGTGTCGCTTATCTAACCGAAATATTATTATACTAATGCAGAATCATCTAATTATCCAGAAATTGATGTATATTAAATACTTTCATCATTAAATTATAATCCTTCATGCCTTATTATTTTAATTCACAAAATCTGACTACCTTTTCCGTGGAATTCCGTCAAAACCACAAAAACTGCGCGAATATTTGAACGTACCTAATAAGAAATGGTCTCCAATTCTTTAACTGACAAAAGCCATACTCTATTTGATACCCTGTCTCTAAAGACAAATTAGTTCATATTTCAATGTGTCAGGGAAGCAATGGATGTGAAAGGAAAAGATGCCGCTTACGAGTTTGACCTTATGGTTTTAAAAGTCTATATTCAAAATTAGTGACCATCTTGCGATTCTTTATCCTAATGCCAACCGGAACAATTTAGTATCAAGTCTCAAACAGTGTATTTCGAAGATTTTCACAGAATAGCAAAATAATTCCCGTAAACCAGTTTTTGCTTCCAACAGGCTAAACAAAAACCAGGGTAAAGGAGGGTTGAGACAGGTGTATGACCCTTACGTAGGTCGCCCTAAGGCACGTTACATGTAATGCATGATATGGGTTCCCAAATTAAGTCGCATTAATACTTGGGGAGAGGGAAGAATTTTAACATAAATCGCAATTTCTCCCTCGGCGTTAAATTTGATCATGACTTTATTGATGCACTACATATTTGGAAGTTCAATTTATTAGGAACCCAGGAAATTCAGTATTTAACCTGGTTAGTTGAAAAGCTTTTCTATAATGCAAGTCTCCCTATGCTTTTAAATCATTTTTCATGTAACCCTGGGAATACTTACCAACACTGGAATGAAATTGGAAATGGTTACAAGATGAGTATTAAGACTCAAATTGTCACATCACTACCGAGGCAGCAAACAAAATCCGGCACATCTTTTGCATTGTACATTTTTTTTAAATTTGTCGCTTGTGTTTGAGGATTGTTAGGTATTGAATCAACAATGTTTACGAAATGTGTTCAATTCATTATCAGTTCGTTATTCCGCCGATGTTTAGCCTATATTATTGTTCTTTCCTTAATTAATTAAAGAATAAGTGATTCCATCCTTCCTTTTTCAGTTATTGATAAAACGTTGGTACAACGTAAATTTGTATTTTTCAGTAAGTTAACCAAAATTGAATTCGCACTTGTACCATATCTCAGTTCACACGGAGATTTTTTGGAGATTTTCGGAACTGGAATTGTGTTCCCTCTAGCTTCAAAAACGAAACTGTGGGAGTGGAACTTCTTTCTCTTTTTCCACACATGCATTTTGTGAAAAGCGCACTCCACACGCGCCGTCTCTGGTAAATTTCAGAGAGCCTGATCTAATCAAGTAATCACTCACTGCTGCATATGTCGTAGCATGTAAGACCCCTTAGCGTATAGCTCTATACACTAGCACAGAGCACCGAATTCTTACACGCTAGCACAGAGCACGACTCAAGATTTTTTAAACTGCTACGTTAGGTTTAGGGTAAGGGTTTTTAGAAGGATCTCCCCTGGTTTGTTCTATCTGAAGGTTAAATTAAGCCTAAACGGAAAAATTACCGAACCTAACCTAACCTAATCATTTACATAAGCAAACAATAAATTAGGTAATTTAGGTTTAGGTTTAACATAAACCTAAACCTAAAACTAAACCTAAACCCTAAAACTAAACCTAAACCCTAAACCTAAAACTAAANCTAAACCTAAACCTAAACCTAAACCTAAAGCCTAAACCTAAACCTAAACCTAAACCTAACGTGGCAGTTTAAAATATCCTGAGTCGTGCTCTGTGCCAGCGTGTAAGAATTCGGTGCTCTGTGCTGCCGCGTGTGTCTTAGCGTATAGAGCTATACGCTAAGGGGTCTTATATGGTACGACACATATACTGCCTGAAAATTTTAGCTTTCCCGCCTACTTGACACAATAAATAAATCTAAGTTATCAAGCAAACGCACTTTCCCACTTCTATTTTTTTTCTTAACTAATAGAGAAAAGATGAAATTGTTAGACACTTAAAATTCTATATCAATTTAATATCCATTTCAAGAATCTTCCTTGTAACCTAAATCTAGAAACCCAATTATACTTGTAGAGATAAGGTTTGGACATTGTGGAACGCAGTTAGTGTCATAAAAATTCCTTATCACGAACATCTCTGCCCAGAAGACAGAAAGAGCCTTAAACCTTTCAGCGTTCATTTTTAAAGTACTTCACTCCTTCATACTCACCCACGGCAGCACTTCCATTGGAACATTCCTGAGACTTGCATAAAGTTTGGACCTCTTGGGAGTGGCTGGTGGGTGTGCAAGTGGGTGAATTGAATTATTTCCTAATAAATTCTATTTAAGGCTTCGGCTGCAAAAGACGGGAATGAAAGGAAAAGTAATTTCTAATAAATTATTATCAAAATCATTACTTTACCACAAAGTCGAAATGATGAAGTTCCGTAAAAAATAAAACGCAACGTTGTAAACGTAACTATGTAACTATGCTGTAATGGCCTAATGGGAGAAATTTCATAATGGTACTCCAGTTCTCGTGAAGCATGAAGTATTACCTTAGATTCTTTTATTGATAATCTAATTTTATAATAACTGCTGATTCGATTGCTATCAAAAAACTAAATTCTTAAACCGCGTTAATTACTGCCATTTTGTGGCAACCTATATCAGAAACACCCCAAGAGTTCAGCTGCCCCAATGCGCCATATTTAGCTGATGCCTAAACTACTGCAACCCTGTTCGTTTCAGAAAAACAATATTGACAAATCATAAAGCGACAACAGTTTGCACGTAGTTTTTTTCTTCACAAATACCTCTCGTCCTATTTTACAAGTTTGGTTTTTTGTTTATAGTTTGATTCAGCATAACATTTTATTTACAAATTTATCTATCAAAAGTTTTTACGGCAAGCAAAACTTTCTCTATTTCCAAAAAAAGTGACTTCATCAACTCACCCATTTATTATGATGTGAGTAGTCCCGCTACTTTGACTCACAAAGATCAAAGGGACATGAAGTCATCCTTCCTTGACTCTATTCACCTTCATTCTCAACGCCCATTCTTTCAGAAACCTTTCTCCATACAAATAATAAAAGACAAGTCAGGTTTTTCTCTGCCTTTGCCAAAACTTTCCTTCTGACAAAATAAAAATCTTCCAAAAAATATGGTCTTTGTGAAAGCACGATTCATTTTAAATTTGGCAGTACACCGTTTCTTTGGGAATAAAAAAAGTAGAAAACATTCAGCAAAGGGATTCCCGATTCCCTGGATATTCCATCCATTCTAAGAGTTAAGTTTTAAAAAGAAATATTTTAAGGGTTGTGTATTGTATTTCGGAAATCTAAAAAGCCAATGTGTGTCATACAAAATGTATGTTTTTGAACAAGAATAGAATTTATGACAACAAAATCGATGTGGATGTTATTGTGGTTATCCCGAACAAAGCCGCAAGCCCCGTGCAGTTTGGTCTGGGATCATTTAATTAAAGAAACTATTTATTATATTTATTATTACTATTTATTATTACTGCCAGCATGCCCAAACACAACCTATTTTACACAAAAGGTCAAGGCAGAATCATTTCTTTTGGTATGTTGTACCATGTTGGAACACAGGTTAGTCAGCATGAAATATTAGGTCGCTATATTAAAGCCTTCCAGATCTATTCTGTCAGAGATCAGTTCCACCTAATAGCGTAAGGGAACAAACGAAAGTGGGTGTTTGAATTCCTTAATGACAAAACGGGAAGCATATGTCCAGAACTTGAAACTTCCCACTTTGCAGGGCTTTGTCAGGATCTTTGTTCCCCCAAAAGTTTTCCAAGTTTTGTGTGGACTACTGAGGAAAAGCTTTGAATTTTGGCTCTAACGACCTCAATAAACTTCCAAACCAAAAATCACCACCGATATTGCTCAACGCAAGGCCTGCCATTTTTTGATTAAACTAGGACAGGGTTGAGCGGAAGCATTGAAGCTACAATTAAATTTAGGTATGTTACACATATGAAACCAAAAGAGTAATTGGCTTCACTAATAATTAACGAAACTTCTGCCGTTTTGTGCACAAGACCAAAAGTTTCAAGTTTCTTTGTTCCGAAGCCCGCAACAAAACTGGCACAACCTGCTTCAGATGTTGAAGAATGTTACAATTGTCAGCATTTGTAAAGACGTGATATTCTAATTTTCTTGGAGTTCCGCTAAAACAGAAATAAAACAATAGATCATACTGTAGTACTACAAAAACAGGCACAGAAATTTGAATTTATGTGGCAGTAAGTTTAGCGTGCTATTCTTTAACTATTCACTCTGGATTTGTTTTATTATAAAATTTTCAGTTGACGGTTAGGCAACACAATCATTTCCGGCTCCAGGTTATTTCCTGGTCCCAACGCCACTTAATTTTAGTTCTAGTTTTCCTAGAACGGGAGGAACACCACCATTGAGACGAGCCAACCTTATATCAAATGAATAGTGAAATAAATGGTACAAGCTTGTCGGTTTGAGACGTGTCTTTGAATTCAATACGCGGAATGCTATGTGGCAAGTGTTTGTGAAAGGGAGATTTTTCGTCAGTTCTCGATTTCGTCTGAGTTCTTGCATATTACAAAGAGTTTCATACAGCGTGTATAGCTTTCTCCGTTTTCTCTTTTTCATTTCGATTTCCCAATAATCTGGAAATAGTATTCTTGGATTATCTTTCGGAAAAATTTAGAGCAATTGATTGTATTGGATGTAAAATAAGTGTTCAGATTCGTTGTCGAACGGCTTATTTCGTTCCTAGGTTTTCATAAAAACGAAATCAAAAAAGAGAAAGCGGAAAAAGTTGTACGAAGGTCTCTGTGTATGTATTACATAATTTAAAGTCAAATGGCGCTGAGAGTGAAGGGTAAAAAGAAAATTATTAATACGTTCGTTATAGTGCTACCCAAGGGCGGCTGTTAAGTATAAACCTTTTCTGAACCTACAAAACACGGGAGAAACGTGGTGCAAACTGCAAAATGGAATGGAATAGAATTTAGTGAAACGGAGTTGTTCTATATGACTTCCAGATAGTGAATAATCCTCGAGCATGGAAGCTTTTATTTAATAATCAAATACAATGATTGCACTTGCGCAGAAAAGTGGGAAAGGTTTTTCTATTACTGCAGTCAGTGTAGCACAACGACTCAAGGTGTAATTCAATTCAGTATCCGGTAAACTCGCCTGCGGTAAACTGGGCTACGGGAAACTCGCCTACTTTCTAAAAATAACCATATTACATTAGTCATGACTTAGGTTATGAGGTTATGTTTTCTTAGGCTTAGGTTAGATTTATGCTTGGGCTTAATTCACTCTCAGTTAGGTTAATCTCAACCTAACCGAATTAAAATTGAAAAGGTAAAACTTGTTTTAATGAGCTCACTAACGCTATTTTTATGAATAAATTTATCCGACCCATGATTTCAGGTTATTACTAAAAAAAATTGTGAAAATATCATTTAGAAAATAGTCGAGTATTCCAGTAGGCAAGTTTCCTAGCAACGAGCTGGACTTCAATCTAATCTACATCGTCTGATCTGAGAAATTAAAATTGACACAAACACATCTCTATCTCCTTTATATCCCCCATGGTGAGATGCCGGAGTATACGAATAACCTCAATTCGCAACTTGACTGTAACTTGTGTTACAAATTATTTCAATTTAATGCTTTTACGATGGCTTTTCAGCTGCAATTTCCAAACTAGCTATTGAAAGAAGATTAGGGAAGTACACTTAACCATTACAGTTTTCATTGTGTGTGAGGGAAAGACAGAGATTTATGTGAAAGTGCCTGGGAATCAGCTTTTGTATCCAAGAGAACCTCCCGTGTATGCACTTTGCTCATTCGTCTATATCATTTATCTTGTTACAAAACCTTCGATGATGCTGCTAAACAGCCAGACCACGGCTGGAGATAAATCAAATAAATGCTAACTGCATTTCAAACCCGAAATTTTTTGGGCCCAACTTATCTACTTACCTAACAAACCATCTGCGGGATTTAGGCGGTCGAATACTGGAGTCCATTACGCAAACGTAAACCAATTCAGCAAAGTTTATATTAGCCGATTTGCGGAGAACCTCGCGCAAAAAAATATCCGTGTCAACAGTTATCAACAGAGATGAATTTCAACGAGATTCTATGAGTGAGGACAGCCAGGTTGCCATTCAGGGTATTGCCTCGCCATTTCCAATTTACTTTCTTTCAAAATTTTGAAATTAAGAAAAGGATACACATGCTGACAAAGAGAAAGCGCATCTCTTTTCTTCCAACTTTCGTGCCAAATGTCGGATCAAAATGATAAATTTGT
>JABASL010001697.1:0-10242 GCA_019775825.1 Neanura muscorum
TTCTCATTACATTATCTTCTTCATCTACCACGTTTCAAAATTATACAGAATAAGGGCTGGAAAATGTGGGGCATTGTTTTTGATTTAGAGTGACTTTACAGACGACAACGACAGCCATAACAAACTTCTTCGCAATTTTATACTCACACCCCGAGAGTCACATAACCCCTTCCTAAAATTTTAATAACGCTCACTCAGCTGAGCTTTACTTACCACCAGCATCCTGCATTTTTGTCTTGCGCATTGCGACACGATTGCATTAATTTTTTAAATTAAAGTCATCTTCTGTTAATATCACCCATCCTACAAAAAAAAATTTTTTGATTCTGTCTAAAGTTTATTCTTTTTGTAGTATTTCAATCTTACAGCGGAAATGCCAATCAGTGACGCCTGGGCACCATAACCCAACCTGGATAAAGAGCTCTAAACTGGTTTTGAGGTCGTTTGAACTACAATTTTCGAACAGAAAATTCTGTTACGTCTAGGCGAGTTTACTAACTCGGTTTACTAAAAAAAGCGCATTTTGCTATTCCAGCGAAAGCTTCTATGTTAAAGCTGGTAGAATATTTTGAGCCAGAAAAAGTTTTTTCTTCAAATACTGGAATTTACTTATGTGAGTCAAGTTGAGGAAAGAAAGAAATCGTGCACCAGCGTTCACCTTGGTCTGCCCTTGACTTTCTCTTTTCTTTACAAAATCTATGGAAAGGTCATCACATCTGCTGCAAAAGGAAAAGTTACGGTTTTCTATCGCTGCAAGAAAGTGCCAATTTTCAGAAAGGAAACTAACTATAGTTTGAGCTTTCATTCCATGCTCATATCTTCCCTGAGGCTAAAGTTAAACATAGCTCATTTGATAAAGTGTTTGGTGTCCTACCAGGACGCGAACAAGTTTAAAAGAAAAAAGTAAATACGGTTGTCTATAATTAATTAAACTATAAGAGAGTGTCATTTAAGACAGCAAGTGTCATTTAATCATGATTCATAATTCAGCCTCATGACTAAAGAGTCAATGACTCATGCAACTCTTTCCCTGTGTGCACTCAAGTTGATGTGATCATTTACTCTAACAGATTTATTAGGCAGTCTGTACTTGTAACTTCAAAGAAAAATGATATTGTAGAGTCAGGTCAAGTAAACTTACTCTTTGCTTTCACTTCTCCCAAGTGAAAGCAAGGCACAGAGGGAGTTCCAAATAAAGATACTAACATTTCCATCCCAAGGCACATTGATAATTCAACCCCACTTGATACAAAGTTCAGTTTCTAAAGTGCGAGAAAGTAATGCTTTGAACTAGTTTTGAATACAAACCACAGGAAATTTAGGCTAAGTAACAGTTCCGTGCCCGCCATTTTCATTTTTGTTGCCTAAATGACGAATGGGAGGTTATTTGACTCTCGATGAGGATTCTGCCCGGGTGGGCACATATTTCTGTGGGTCTAAAACCTGGCGAGGCATTACTTACGGCATAACCTGTAAGGCATACCACTTACGTAACGTTCCTTAACGTTGACGTAAAGGGATGCGGCTACGTGTAACCACTTTGAAGGAGTCTTGTTAAATTACCATCAGACAGAGTTGGAGAGAAAGTGGATTTTGAAAAGTAGGAGAAATGCGGCAGATAGTTTATTCATTCATTTTGAAACGCCGTCAGGATCTCTTTCCCTTTCACAGCAGGGCACATTTACGTTTTGGCAAGAGGATTTCTTCGACTTTCTTGCAAAAAAAATCTAAAGTCTCGCAGTCTTCTATAGTTTCTGAGTAGGAAGAATCCAGGTTGACATGAGGGTTGGCGGCTATAAATCAGTGGTGAATGTCTTTTGAACAAAAAGACCTCCTTAGAAATGGAATTCATCTCAGGAAAACGGGCACTGGAGAAAGTGAGTCTCACTTTCTCTATGGTGGTCTAAAGGCTAAGCAAACGTTATGTTACCACGACTACCACGTCTGACTCCTCATTTTGAATAAAATAGGCCTTTAGATATTGGAAAGTTGTGGCATTTGTTTCGGACACCTGCTTTTCCTTTTTCGTGCCAGCCTCTCAACCGTACTAAAACAGTCTCAAGGGTCCCTAGAAAATCTTTAAGCATCCTTCAGGTAGACGCTGAGAGTCTACTAGAACTGTCTCAACCTCAGGGTCGTAAATTCTGAAACAGTGAACTTCCGCTTTGGTGTTAGATTAGAAGCCAGAGCTTTTGTTTATGAAAAATAGAGTGTCAAACTACAGAAGACAAATAGACTTACTAATTGATACATCATCATCACTTTTTAATCTTAAACTAATTTCAACACCGTGGGAAGATGGATAAGGATCAAAGATATGACAAGCTTGAACCACCTTGTAAAAACACGCCGTTCCGGAAGAAGATTGCCCCAGGTTTGCATTTTCCCACCGTTGTTGGTTTACCCCGGATAATCCTTAGTCTTTCGGAGGTAAAATTAAAGAAAATGGTAACTTCCAAGGTTTTAGCAGCTCAACTTATCTCCCGTGAGCTTCCAGGGATCCAGTCAGCTATAGCTTGGTTTTACATGCAGTATAGTGAGGGAAAACGTTATTTTGGAATCGAAAACTTTAGTTTTACGGTTAACAGAAACTGGATCACATGTTAAATGTATGTGATTTCTACAGCCGCTAATATTTCAAGTGTCCATAGGGTGCCATTAGTTGACAGGTTTTGGGTTCTGCATGAAAAATCCAGAACTGTACTTTACATTCTGCTCCCCAAGCGTTCGAAACTCAAGTGTGAGGATGGGCCTAATAAAAGGACCCTTTGAACCATGCTACATACTGGAAAAGAGACAAAATTAGCTGGATTCTGGAAAAAGATGTATGGTTCAAGGGTGTTGGATAGATGTAAAGCACTTTTTAAAGGAAAGCTCCAGAATATTTTGGATCGTGACGAAAGTATTATCCAGGAGATGATGAAATATGTTCATCCTTTCCCAACCTATCAGAATTTCCAATCCTTCTGAATGATAAACTCAAAATGGAAGAAGAATGGAAGAAGACTCACGTTCAGATCACTAAACGTGACGATGGCTAACATATTTGTAAGCTCTTATTTTACGCTCACAGTATATACTGGATTTTTGATTTTCCAACCGTGCACTTTGTCTTGATACGAATTGTTAGTGGTATTTTCTGTCAAAATGGGAAAGTGTAAACAATTTGTGTGAATCTCAAGTTTAACCAAAATCAAATAAGAAAGCAATATTAAATATGCAAGAGCAGCGAAGTAGAATTTTGGATAGTGTGTCCCAGGGCTCGTAAACAAAAACGTTTACAATGACGCACTATGTGTTACGAATCTACAAAAAATTTCGGTGCGTTTGAGAATCTAGTTGTGCTGGAAAAATGTAAATGTTTGCAAGCGTATTTTTGGATGCGTTTTAGGAAATTTCAAGCGCTTGAAATTTGTTAAAGTACTCTTCAAAGAGCCCGTCTAAAACCGCTAAAGTTAATTAGAATTGAGCGCATAGCCTAAGCGTCATATCGCATTGCATCAAGCCTAACGCTTGATTTTTCGCCTCATACATCACACTTCACTCCCCATACTCGAAAAATCAGAAAGTGTTAGTTGATGGATGCGGACATAAAAGTGACGGATAGCTTTATCAAGTGTCAATAAATGTTACCTACAAAAAACAAAAAAGTGAAAGTCAATAGAGCGAGCCATGAATTTGTCTTGCTTTTATACAGATTTTAAACAAGATTCTAAACTGATTAAACAAGATTCTAAATTTCTAAGCGATTAGAACGACTTAGGCTACACCACAACACGTTTTAACCATAAACCCAAATGTTAGAAATATGAAAACCAAATTTAATGCACAGAAGGAAACGACAAAGAGTTTCATAAAGTTAGTCCAACTTTCTCCGCTTTCTCTTTTTTAATTTCTTTTTTTTCTTTAAAAAAAACTGGAAATGGGATAAGTCAATCAAAGGGCATTCTTCACGTCCTATCCGACCGGTCTTTTGCTCTAGATTCAAAAGTTTCGAAATTTTGCTTCCAGTTTCTCAGAAAACCGAATTGAAAAAGAGAAAACGGAGAAAGTTGAACATGCTTTAAACTGTCTTTACCGTTAAAAACGTTAAAAAGAGCGCACAACTACGAAGATTACTTTTAAACACGTGTTAAAACGACGCGAACCCTAAAATTGTACAATTTAGATGTTCTTTTGAGTTTTCTCCGCCTTAAGCTGTGCTTTTGAGTTGTCTTAAAGTTATGCTCTGATATTAATTCCAGATGGCAAAATATGGTTAGAATTTTGCGTGTACGCTTATTACTTCTAGGTTTTTGCGGTTATGAAACTAGATAGTTTGAATACGTATTGTGACCGAGTGTGTAAATTTCATGGCTTTTTGGTTGGTTGTAAGTGTTGGGTGAGTTGTTGTTAGTTGTGTGGAAGTGGAAGGCTATTAGAAAGTAGTTTTGGTTAAAAGAGAAAGAAAGGGAAAGGGCAGGATAATCAATAGAAGGTTGAAGGATATCTATCCCACAAAGTGAGATCTGGTTTTGGAAAGTAATAATATATTTGGAACTCTCAAAGGAAAGGGGCCTTTTTCTTTTGGTTTGGAAAAGTCATAGTAAACGGAAACGCACCTTTCCTTACTACGACTTTAGACGGAGTGGTTCCTGAAATTGGATCCTTTCTTTCAATCTTTTTCTACGTCTCCTTTCCCTCAGGTCTACACAAAGGGCCTTACATTATTTACAAAGCGGAGTGGAGAAAGTAGTTGAGACCAATGCAAGAACCAACCAAATAGGAACCAAAGGTAACTGAAAAGGAAAAAAGAAGTATAAATAGAAATGGCCCCATGCACCATGGATTGAGGGAAACAATCAAGGGAGGATGGGTGTTCAAATGGATCTTCTCAACTGAACAATATGCTTGTGTTCATTGGAAAAGGAAGATAGGAGTGTACAGTCCTTGTCCTGATTGCTCAATAGCTCCTTTGAGACTACTTTCTTTTTTACATATTGGGAAATAGGCATAAGGAAAATGCTCTTCCTGCTCCTCTCTTGTCTTTCTTTTGTGCTCAACCATCCATTCTCGAGTTGAAAAGTGAAAGTTATAACAAAGCCTTCGGGGTAAAAGTGTGTAGGAATCCTGAAAATACATGTGGTTCAAAAAGTTATGAGAAATGTTTCCCTCCCAGTGTTTTCCAACCTCACGGTCTTCGCTTATATTTTATGTATTTAAGTTATTAGGGGCCTATAATTCAGAAATATTGATTCACATTTAATAAGCTGAGCGTGAGGGTAATTTTTAGGTTATACGACTTATTACGGCTGTCAACCAACAGTCATTCTTCCATTCAAGGGCCCTATTTTTCCTAATTGTTTTGATTGACAACTGATTTCCATCAAACCACAAATACGTAACATTTTCCTGCAGAAATTTTCTAATGACGTTTCTACCGATTTATATTTCAAACGAAAAAAATAAAATAATGTCTGATATTTTTAAACCATACTGTATACATGTAAGGGTGCTATTACGTAATGTAAGCAACAGAGTCGAAGAGAAAGTTGAAAGGAAAGGTGTGAAAGATGAGAGTTTTTGTTGAGAGAGCTTGGAGTGTGCTATTCTTCTCCTTAGAAAATGAAAATGTCGATCGAAAGAGATTCTGATTTGGCTCAAAGGAGAAAGTGTGGAGAAAGTGAAAAATTTAGGTGTAAGCCCTTCTTTTTCTTGTCGTTTTTCCAAGTTCCATGGCCCAAGTCGACCTGTTCCTGAACCTTCCCTCTGCTTTACATGAGTTTGGATCGGAAGGTAGGGTTGTGAGCTCTATCATTATAAGAAAACACAATGGAGAAAGGAAGACACTAAAGTTAGAAAAGATGAGATTTCGATTGTGGATGAAAAGATAGGACCGTGCTATGCCATTCTTTATTTTTTTCCCGCATTTACATATGTCGTAGCCTCTATTGTGGGTAGAATGAACGCTAAAGTGGGTATATTTTCAGACATTTATTGGATCCAACTTGAGAAAAGTTATCTTTTCATTAGTTTCACACATTCTAAAAGTTTACGACAATCTAAATTGAAAAGTTAGCACTATTTCTAACGAAACGCAGTTCCTCCATACTCAATCCTCTCGCACCCAATAGTAGTAACGCAGATTATTGATTCAAATTTAACTGTAACATAACCTAAAATTAAACGCAACGTAAACCTAAGCCTAAACCCAGAATTCTTCCAAAACGTGACGTAAAACCAAAATAATGTGACGAGTAAACCGGAATGAATAATGCCGATAAATCACTTCAAAATTACGCCATATAGCATGCTTAAACCTTTAATTTTTCAGAAAGTAATGGGAATTGGATTAGCTACTTTGTTTGAATTAGTGCCAGGGTAGTCAAAGATTATGTTTTGGATTCCTCTTATCTTGTGCCAACCCCAAAAAAACACTCATCGGTAAGCCAAAAATTACCAAATTTAACCAATTTTTCGGAAAAGTTGGATTTGGTTTTGAACATTCCTTCTGTGAAAACTGAAAAAAAAAATTCTATGAAAGAACTTGAGCCGTTGGCAATAAGTCGTAAGGTTTCGCATATTTGGAAATGCGTTTTTAAAACCTACTAGTACGGCTTTGCTGAGCCCGAGGGCCCTGGCTCTGACTAAAAATTTGTTTTCAGAATTAATTTTTAGAAAACTTGGGTAAGAATTTTGAGGAGAAAGCGGTAAGAGGTGACTTTTAAGAATTTTGATCACTGTTATTTGGAAAGTAAAAGAAGGAGTGTGTCTGATAAGTGATTGGAGTGAGGTTGTTAATCGGATTGGAGGTTACTGATGCTGGAAGGGAGATTGAGAGAAAGTAAAGTAGAAAAGAGGATTTTCTCCTTGCCTGTAACGTCCATTGGCAGAATGGCGTTGGAAGTGACGAGTGCTGTAACTGGGACTGGAGAGAAAAGGCAGAGGCTCCCAGCGATTATGCAGATGAAATCACTTATTCTACCCCAGCTAATTTGACACCTGACACCGAGACGTCTCCTTGAAGAGGGGTATTGAGCGTAATAAGAGCTAATGCATGTCAGTCTGAGTAGATATAGGAGTAAGCTGATTAGATGGTGATGGAAGGGAGAACGCTGCTGGAGGTACGACTTCGCATTGTTCTTTCTCTCTATTCTACCTGGTCCAATTCCAGTTGCTAGGACACCATTGTCTGCAGGAAGAAAATTGGCGAAAGTTGTCCTTTCTTCTGAATTCGTGCAATGTGAGGAGTACAATAGGTCGAGAGGTGACAGATCCTCTGCTCTACTTTCATGTCGTCGTCTCTGCCATGATTTTGGTTCAGAGAGTCTAATAATGTCACCTTTCCTTCTGTTACTGTTACTACCACCACAATGGTGACGGTGTCTTCTTACAGTTGAGCTCGACATGGAAGAATTGCATGAATTCTGATATGTTCTAGCCTCAACTTTTTGTGACATGTTGCCTTTCTGGTCAGACACGACCTACTACTAGTAACGCCACGAATGGGGTCGGCGAAGGGAAAGTGTGAATGTCAATATTCCGATTTCTTCACACCGTCGACGCTTGTTATTCTTCTCCTGCCTTTCCTCCTCAATCAATTTTATGGCCTGAGAATTCAGATAGAATCCAGGATTTTTCGTACAAGTCTTTCTACTAAGCACATATATATCGGTCACTTTCACTTTTCTAGTTCCTAGTAGTCACTCAACTATCGATCTCTTCCTGACACAGGACAATTCGTACTAGAAAACTTCTAAATGGCTTTCTCAAACCTCAATTAATTCCTGACTAGTTTCACAAGGTTTGCCATTTCTATTTTAACTGGCGTTGAACTATTGTCACCCAGTGTTCCACGCCCAACTTTTATTTTCCGCTATTTCGTAATTTTTATCTTTTTTACTCCTTCCTTGAAGGAATCATACTGATTGAAAATGGCGTCTGAGCCTATTGAGTTTAGTGTATTGGGGAACACGAAATATTCTTGAAATAAAAATGTACTAGTACTGAAGCCTTGTAGAAAATAAAATTGAAGTGAATTCTGGGGAGTGGAGGTGAAAAGGAGTTATGATGTGTCACACCGAGGCCAGTAGTCAATTGAGAAGGGAGCGTGTGTGTGTGGCCGTCTTTTGGAAGTGAATTTCGTACTAAAACTTGCAAAAGGGCGGAGAAACTAATAAATTCATCGTCGAGTGTTAGTAGTGTTTCTTGTTCTTCGTAAGTTGGAAAAAGGAGCCAAAGCTTTCTTTGTAACTAATGCTATATTTTACTTCCCCTGAACTAAGATACGTACACAGACACAGATGCTTTCTCTCTCCATTATGTTTTTAGCACTTTCACACTTTTCATAATAAATTATTTATCAGAGACATATTTTCACGTCCCATCCTTGTAACCTTGCACCCCCACACTCTCCTGCCCACGTCCCTAAAGACTTCCAGTCATGATCGTCAATCGATCCACAAATGTTTTCATGTTCTTCCGTCTCGAAAAAAGTTGGAAACAGAAAAGAAAACTAATATTTCCTTAGACGGACAGTGATAGATGGCCTTCCTTCCATTCAATTAGTATCAGTTTAGGATTCTACAAAGGTCCTAGCAACTACACCGTTTAGGGAAGACGATGACATTAGTTCAACACTATCAACACACTACCAAGATTAAGTGGCCTTTACACAACAATTGAGTCTCTCAGGCAGAAGTAAGGAACTGAAGCTTACCAAAAACTTTTACAACTTTCACTCACACAATTTTCGACACTTTTCTGATATTACTGTCACCTATTTTCTGTCCTTTGATAAGAAAATTTCATATTTTGGAAGGAAATATGAAAAAGAAGGAAAGCTTTTTGAATAGAAAAGGTATTTAGGTTGGGATAGTGTTTAGTGCAATCCCAACTGAGACTGAGGGCTTAACAGAGTTAGGATAACTGAATTTAGATTCAGATATTAGTTAATGATTCACAACACCACGATTTTTACAGTTGTATTATTTAGTTGCTTAACGGCTGTTTTAGATATATTTTTTACTGTTTTACGTTTTAGAACCTGAACGTAGAAACGCTTCGGAAGACTTTAGAACCAAAAGTGTTTGAATTTTTGGAGGATAGGCCGGTTTTAAGGGAAGCATTTCTCCAAACCTTGCTTCTCATAACATTTGGAAACCTCCCGACTCCAAATTTCTCATGCGCTCTACTTTCTCACAAGGAAATGCTTTTCCTACATGAGAACTTTCACTATTGGAAAACGCTTTCACTTAAGGCCAAGGAAAGAGACGTGGACGGACATTACGCTTTTTCCTTGCTGGAACCTACCTTGGTCAAATTCTATATACCTTTATTCTGGCATTACCATTAGTTGAACCCAATAATATAAAAATTCACCCACTTTCGTGGCATAGCAATTGCGTTCCATTCTCTCCGTAATAAAGAGTGTTTCCATTCTGGATCTAATTTCAAAATTGCTTTTCATTTAAAAAAAAACGCTTTTCAAAAAAGTTTTTCTGCACTTTCAATACTAGTGACCAGGGGTATCTTTAATCATTGAGTAAGTCCCCCCACAAAAATGCACAATGCAGCAATAGCTGTACCATCCACTTTAAACACAATTCCGATCACAAATCGCTTACAAATCGCTCCCACACAATTCAACCCTTGGTTCATGTTGTACAAATGACAAGCTAGAGCAGTATTTTAAAAACACGGGGAGTGTAGACATTGGTTCAGAATTAAATTAAGAGAAATCAATGCAGAAGTTAATGTTCGATAGGATCAACATAAGGAGGGCGTGGCCCAATATTCTCTGCTACTATTTATACTGTCACTGTCTCTTATACAGCATGGCACATAGCATTAAATATGCAACTAACACACTAAGAATTGGCATTTCAAACAAAGGTTAAATAAATCGATCACTTTCCCTAGCTTTCTATCCCAGCCAGGAAGAAATTTCAAATCAAGTAATGACCCCTTCTACTGGAATCTGAACCCTATACTTATAGCTAACTTTAGGTAATTATGCGAATGGCATTTCTTAAAGTGTCAACCAAAGCCAGTAGTTTATTCGATTTTTGTTCTAAAATGTTAATATGCATATCCTCAAATATTTAATAATCCGGCCTCCTGGCGACGGTCATTTTTCTTCGGAATGAGAAACTCAGCCAAAATATTGTAGAACATCACTGACAATTTACTGAATTCTGTACAATGCTTTCGTTGCAGCTTTCTCCACTTTCTCTTTTGTCATTTCGGTTTTCTGAGGAAAAG
>JABASL010001698.1:0-10239 GCA_019775825.1 Neanura muscorum
AATAATTAAAGTAAAGGTCAAAATCTGTCAGAAAATCAAAACAGTAAGATAAAAATTGGATTTGATTTAGTACGTTTAGTGGTTTGGTTTTGGTTGAGAAATTATCAGAAATTTTTACCACTCGCAATTTGCTCAGAAACAAAATCAAATTGGAATTGTCATTCTACAAAAGTGTAATGCAGGACAGGAGAGGGTAGAATTCAATGAATTTGTACTGTTTACTTTTTTTTCTGAAATTGATATTTTCGTATCGCTGTTTGTCGTTCCTAGTGTTATTTAATTATGTATCATCTGCGGTAATTTAATGTTGTAGTTTACCGAATTCTGTGAGTTTAAATTACAGACAAACTACTACGATCTTGTGGTGGTTGTTGACTCGTACTAACTTCAATCGGTATAATATTTATTTTTTTCGATTATAATTTTTACGGAATGGTTTGAATGTTTCAGATTTTCACTGATGATTGAGAGAACACAACAGAATTTAAATTGCGTCAACGTGTTTCATAAAAAGGTGTTTTTGAAATTGATCTGTAGCAAAAATGACCTCCATAATTAAACTTCACGGATTGTCGGGGCTAAGCGATGAATCTCCTCCTTCTTACATTCTTCAAGTCGATGAGTTTCGATTTCTCCTTGATTGTGGATGGGACGAAAAACTAGAAGAGACTTATGTTACGGAATTGAAGAAGTAAGTATTGCTAGTTGTCATACCACACCTGGTAGTATTTGTAATGGTTTGTAATGCATTTAGTTAAACATTGATCTCGACGGATTTATATTGTGAAAATTTTAGGCATGTACAACGAATTGATGCAGTATTGATTACACATCCAGACTTATTACATCTTGGTGCCTTACCGTACTTGGTTGGAAAATGTGGACTCGCTTGTCCAATATACGCCACAGTTCCTGTTTTTAAGATGGGGCAGATGTTCCTATACGATTACTACTTGTCCAGACATAATGTCGAAGATTTTGATGTCTACAACTTGGATGACGTAGATGCTGCTTTCGATAAAATCATTCAGCTCAAGTACAACCAGAGTGTCAATCTGAGGGGTATATCTGAATATTCACATTTTTCATGTGTGGTCCTCTGAAACTAGGGTTTGTTTGGTTAATCTGTTTACTATAGGGAAGGGATACGGTATTACAGTAACACCATTGGCAGCTGGTCATATGTTGGGCGGAACAATATGGAAGATTGTCAAAGTTGGTGAAGAAGATATTTATTACGGCATGGACTATAATCACAAGAAAGAACGTCATCTCAACGGTTGCGAACTAGAAAAAATTCAACGACCATCGCTTTTCATCACTGATGCTTATAATGCGACCTACACGCAAGCCAGGCGGAGGACCCGAGACGAGCAACTCATGAGTAAGCATTTATTTTTAAATTATTCAAATGAATTAGAAACTAGCATTCTAAGGTTCGTTACGTTTTTTTAAAGCTAAAATCCTTCAGACACTACGTGGCGGTGGGAATGTTCTTCTTGCAGTCGACACTGCTGGGAGAGTATTGGAACTAGCACATATGCTGGATCAACTCTGGAGGAATAAGGAGTCAGGACTTGCAGCTTACTCTCTCGCTTTTATCAACAACGTTGCCTACAATGTGATGGAATTTGCAAAAGGTATTTGAAACGGATTTGTTGGAAATTTTTTTAATGTTTCTTGTGTGAGCAAGTTAAACTCCTTTTTAAAAGCTTCTTAATGATTTATAGCTGGGAAAGTGAAGAAATCATTCTAAATGTTTACTTTGGGAAATGTTAGGCTAGTTTGCTAATATAGCCGCGTTCCATCGTCTGACAATAATGGTGCCTTTGTGAATTTATCCAATGCCAGAAACGTAATGTTTCTTCGTTTCCCGGCCCGGTTTGCAACAATTTTAATCCACTATTCCGATGCATGTTAACTCTAATGACGAAGGTTGACACAAAAATGACCACCAGTTCAAACTCAATTACAATACTACTACAGTAACAGTTAGTGATTTGATTATTNCATGTTAACTCTAATGACGAAGGTTGACACAAAAATGACCACCAGTTCAAACTCAATTACAATACTACTACAGTAACAGTTAGTGATTTGATTATTTTTAACTTTTCACCTAATGGACACATTGTCGATACAGTTAGCGTCTGGCACTGAATTTCACTCTAAAAATACTATTAAACCCTTGGTTTAATCTTAAGTAATACTTAAGAAATCTCTGGGAGAGTTTAGGCTAAAAATTCTAAAACTAACTGTAAACACGGTCGTTTCATTTATTAAGGCATTTTAACTGTATTTTTTTCTTGTGGCAGTTTTAATCGAATGGATGAGTGACAAATTGATGCGCAGCTTTGAGGGGGCAAGGAATAATCCATTTCAGTTCAAGCATCTCAGTATTTGCCACACAATGGCAGAATTAAGCAAAATATCAGCACCAAAGGTAGTTTTCCCTGCTGGATAAGAATAATTTGTATTAAAATTTTTAAGAATTATGAAATTACGAGTATCTAATGTTTGTTGGACTATTAGGTCGTGCTAGCTAGTAGTCCCGATCTAGAGACTGGATTTGCCAGAGATATTTTTATTCAGTGGTGTCAAGATCCCAAAAATTGTGTAATATTGACGAATCGATCTGGACCGTCTACTTTGGGCAGACTCTTGGTTGATGACCCTTCACGGAAGACGATTGAACTGGAAGTGAAGCAAAGAGTCCGACTAGAAGGAAGGGAACTTGACGAATTTTTTAGAAAAGAACGAGAGAAAGAATACCGCGTAAAAAAAGAGAAAAGGTTGGACTTTCTTATTTAGTTTTACACACGTTGTTCTTAGTTCTTTACGATGTCTTGTGTATTTCAAGGGAGGAAATGATGGATTCAGATGACTCAGAAGATTCGGATTCTGAAATCAAGATAACTGGTATTTATCACGGAAATAGAATTAGTCATGACTTATTCATTAAACCTGGAACGGAAACGAAAGTCGAAACAGGCCTTTTCAAGTCTGCTAAGAGCAAGTATCCTGTTTTCCCATACCTGGACGAGAAAATTAAGCAGGATGAGTACGGTGAATTTATTAAGTAAGACGCTTATACGTATAAGTTGTATGCGAGAATGTAAACTGAGTTGAACAACTCTTGATTCTTGTGTAGACCCGAAGAATTTGTGTTGAATGATAATCCAATGGACGGCACGAAGCCAAGGGGAGAGCCAAAGTTTTTCGGTGGATATGCAATGAATGAATTTGATGACGAAATTGAAATCCCAACAAAATGCTTGAAAACTCGTCAAGCGGTTTCCGTGAACTGTCAGATACAGTTTATTGACTTTGAGGGACGATCAGACGGAGAATCTATCCAGAAGATAATTGAGCAAATGAAACCTCGTAGAATAATTATTACACGTGGATCTCCAGAAAATTCAGTAACGCTCTCCAAAACTGTATCGAGATCATCACCAGACTCCAAAATTTTTATACCTCAAGTTGGTGAAATAGTTGACGTTACGTCCGAGAGTCAGATTTATCAAGTAAAACTGCGAGATTCTCTTATGTCCTCCATTATTTTCCGAAGAGGACGAGACGCTGAAATTGCGTGGGTCGATGGACGTGTCGTGTTCAAAGGAGATGAGGTTCAAGAAGAAGCAGGAGCTTCATCTGCAACTGAAATTGACGAAGTTCAGCTGCTTGTTCCAATGCTTGAGCCACTTCCATCCTCGGAGGTAATTACATTAATTTGGACTCACAGTTTAGGAAAAGTAACTCAAAAATACCGATTGGGTAAAACCTTATTTTATAACTTTTCTTCACCCAGGTTGATCCTCATTCTACAGTTTTCGTCAACGAATTGAAACTTTCCGATTTTAAACAAGTCCTTACAAAGCATGGAATTCCATCAGAATTTTCTGGAGGAGTTCTATGGTGTGCTAATGGAACTGTAGCGCTAAGAAGGGTAAAAAAATTTTTTAAACTTTCAACCTTTATTTCCACTTTGAAAATAATAAGTAGTAATAACTACTGAATTTATTAATATGTTTTCATTTTCTTTAGCAAGAGGCTGGACGCTTGGCTGTTGAAGGCTGTCTCTCCGATGAGTATTATGAAATACGAAGTCTCCTTTATGAGCAATATGCAATTTTATAACATCCATTTTTGCACCAAAACAATTTTTAGTACTGAGAGAACCTTTTGTAAAGCACAAGTCATCAAATAAATAGTTTATTCTCCTGTTTAGTATTCGGAGCCAGGCGCTTTACGGGAAAATGTCAGAAGTAGCAACATCATGACCTAAAGAAAATTTTCTGGATGGTTGGTTCAATGCTTAATTTAACATTAACTTTTATAATTTGCCTACTTGTACCACTAGAAGCGACGTAGAGATGATAATAACCCACTCGAGCATCGTTTTGTAATAATTTTCCATCGGGAGTTTGCACCCATTTGGGTAGATTGTCAGTTCAGTGTCCAGGACGTCGTCGACACCACCGTTGTTCCTGCCCTCCAATTCATGAATTCTTGGAACATTTTCATGGACACAAGGGCGAAGGACGTATATGGAACAGCAACTAAAAGGAATGAATCCTAGAGGATATCCTTCCAAAGCATCTACTTTGTCCCAATCTTCATATGAATAGAATCCACAACAATGGAAATCCATTTGTATTACGTCCATTCCGGTATGAAATTTTGGGGTCATCCAGTATCCCTGCAAGATTTAAATACCATAAAATGGTACTTGTAATAAACAGATTAAGAACAAATAACTCAATTGCCTGCAATAATTCCAGAAATTCTTCCCCAAAGATTTCCACCACGTCATGAAAATGAAGGGCCGAAATAAGAATAGTAATTGTTGCAACCAACGCTGAAACAGCGTAGCAAATAACCATGGTCCAATCATCCAGAGCCTTTAGCCTTATTTCACGTAACTTAAAGAAAACGACATATAAACTGGGAAGTGTGGCAGTAGCAGCGGACATTCCAATGAATGATAAGACAAGTGTAACGCTGGAACCACCGAAAGTTATCCACAGATACTTGGAAGCAATGACATGGACAATTGGGATAAAAATAAGCGCTGCTGCCGAACAGATGAATAAAATTCCTAACAGAATTGTTATAAAATGAAAACGGACTCCAGGTTTTCGGTTTCCCCTTCTAGAAATCCCTCTTGTGCCATGAACGCTGCTTTCAGCGTCGTCATCTCCAACTAGCACGGATTCCGAATCTGAGGGGACTGAACGAACTCTGGGTTTAAAATTCTTGAGCTTTTCCTTAACCTTCCGGAGTCCTTTGGACACTTTTTGTTTTGCACTTTTAGATCGTGATTTATGTTTTGGCATTGGGGATGCGGGTGGTGCGACTTCTTTTCTTGTAAAAATTGACTCGAGGTTGTTAACCTGTGCTTTGTAGTTTCTTTTTGACGCTGAAATGTCAAGGGCTGTTTTTCCAGATTTCGGCCTAAAAGCGGAAGCGAGTTGACCAACTTTCAAGCCACCAACATTCATTTCAAAAAAATTTCACAAAAATGGAAGATCTGCATGGAGGCATTCACAACGTTGTTATTCTAAACATTAGGATCTTGCAAATATCGTCAAGGGACTCTGTCACGAAGGTGCCACAAATAGAAACGGACATTGAATTTTAGGTACTATTCTTCCCAAAAGGGAAAGAGCTCAAAGAAGTGTATACTGTACTGAGAAGTGAACTTCTAAGAGTACTTTTTTTCCATACTACAATTTCAATTTCAATATCAATTTCAAATCTGATTTAACTATAACTTAAGTATGGTTAGAATTTTTTTTTTTAATTTTTTATTAAACAAAAATTCAATCCTTAGTATCGTTTGGAATTTTTATTGATAGGAAATAAAGTATAAAGTTACTTTGAATTAAAAATAAGATAAAAGTAAATTGACTACAAGTTAGAATAAAAGTAATAATTTTAAAATAGAAAAACATCGTCCATCATGGTAGTATTAAACCATCATGGTAAAAGAAAGTTAACTTGCATACGCAGAGAGTATGCAAGGAAACCTGGCGAGGCCTCCGTGAAGTTGCACGCACTGTAGGTTTTTTAATTCAATGCCTGATACAATAAGGGTCCTTGATTGCCACCATTTAAATTTAATGAATTTATTTTTGTGTCGTTGAAATTGGACAAGCGTTGGCAAGTGCCCTTGGAATGTCAAACAGGGAACCAAGCCATTTGATGCTTCCAATCCAAGGGTATACCAGTTTCTAAAGATATTGAAATCAATGAATCCTACCTGTTTGGTGTACCTTCATTCGGGCTTAAGTGTTCTGAGTCCCTTTGCTACCTTCTAGAGAAATCTGCAGGCCAAGGTTGAAAACGAATCTTTTCAATTTCCTTCTGAATGGAAATAAAAGTGAAACTGGTCAGTTTTAACTTAGACGCAATACAAGATCTTAATTTCCCTGTCGTTAAAACCAGTAGTCAGTTTACTTCTTCGTGAAGATACCAGTTCGACAGTGATATTGGGACAGCAACAGGGGATTCCTGGATTGACAGAATGAAATTGATATTTCTTCTCGGGACCTTAGCGTCCATAGTTTCTATTATTAGCGGAACAGTATCAAATACCGGAACCGGGGTCAAAATTGTTGCTCCAACTACTAGTATCCCAACGGACACAATTGACAATGACATGACCAAAAATGACCCCGAGTTAACGACAGTATCGCCAATGACAGAGGTCACACAAACTGTTCCAGACGACTATCTCAATTGGTTCTTCCATCATTCATTCAACAAACTGGACGAATTCTTTCAGAAGGAAGACGAAAAGTATATGCTAGAAAATTATTACCATCACCAATGATATCCAAAAACAAATGTTAAAAAGTGAAATTACCGTAACTCTTTGTTGATAATTTCAGGGAGACCCGGAATAGTTCTGGAGAAGATGTGACCCAAGCGAACAATTGGAAAGTACGCGTTAGCAAAGTGATACTAAAACTCGTTTTAATAATTTTAGCCCTTGTTGGGAGCATTCTTTTCATTGTTGGAGTCTTTCTCTTTATGGTGATGGCATTTCTTGTTTTTAAATTTTTGGGACACGTTTTTCAATGCTTTCAGGAAAGGCAGAAGTATAAAAATAATAGCACAACTTACCAAGTGAATGTTTAGACTTTTAAAAAAGAGGTATGGTTATGTATTATAAATAAAAACACCCATCCAATTCACTTCAATTTTTAGAGATGGTATCGGGATACTTTCGTCGCTTTAATTTGGAAATTTTGATCTTGCGTGGTGGTTAATTTTGGGTTTTAAAATTGTGCAATTGGGAATTATTTTGGATTTGGAAGTTGTGAAGCTAGTTCTCCGAGATTGTAGAGCCCGCATACTTTGTTTGCTGGAACTGCTTTGTCCAGCATTTTCGGATAAGCCAAGTTCAGATTTGCCATGATGGTTTGGAATTCATTCAGGGATTTTGTAAGGCGAGGATTCAGCGTCTTTTCTTCTCCAATGGTTGAGCAGGTCATGCCTGTAATACAAAACAAATGTATAATATCCACAGTGTGGTTAGTTTGTCACAAGTATATATAGTTAGCCACAAATCCTTGTGGCTATTATTGATTTTTAAAGAGTTCTGACCTTTATAGTCATGCGCGGGGTACACCAAGTAGTCATCTGGAAGTGTAAACAATTTGGAATGCACATTATTGTAAAGCGCTTCGCTGTTCCCTTCCTGAAAGTCAGTACGACCACATCCTCGAATCAACAATGTGTCTCCCGTGAAAACCTGGGTAACAACGTAATGGAATTTTAACCAGTGCTTAGTTTCGTAACTTTGAAAAAACGAAATTACTGCTTACCATTCGCCCTGCATGGAAAACGTAACAAATGCATCCGTTCGTGTGTCCGGGAGTGGAGCGCACCTCAAGTTCAAACTTTCCAAACTGAATTTTCTCATTGTCGTCAACGTGTTCATCGGCTTCAGCTCCAGAAGCGTCAGAAATGACCGATGTCAAACTCTTTCCAATCATCAATTTCAATCGTCCAGATCCCGTGACATGATCAGCATGACTGGAAATAGAATAAAATCATTCTCACCATTTCATTCACAGGTATTTTATAAATTCAGGTTTCTGACTTTTTCGTTTTTTCTTACACATGCGTATTCATAACGTGTTTGAGCTGAAGTCCAACGTCCTTTGCCAACTGGGCATCCCTCTCTGCCAGTTCAAAGACGGGATCAATCAAAATACCTTCATGCGTCTCTGGATCTCCCAACAGGTAGGTATAGGTACAACTTTCCCGATCAAAGAGCTGGAAAACCGAAAGGGATTCATAAAACAAAACTGCAAGGTTACTGTGCCTTGGGCGATTTACCTGTCTAAAAATAAATGAACGAGTTGGAGTCCCTGCAGAATCCACTGTCATCCTTGAACTGGCCATTATTCTTCGGAACTGAAAACCACTTTGGGAGAGGAGTCTACCAGAGTGACATAAGAATTTAGAAGAAACGTGATGAATTAATGAAGTCATATCCTGTAAGGAATTTTGAAGGAAAATTACTGAAGGAAATTTATGTTTTGCTAAAGTTTGATGAGGAAATCTGATTTGAAACCGAATTTTAGCGAAGCGAAATTTTGAATTCCCTGTTTAGAGCAAGCAGTATGGCAGCCAGATAATGAAACCTAGCGAGTTTACTACAGCCGTTCGTATTAAAGGTCAAGGCAGTTAGCGATTGATTGGGAAGTTATCAAGTTTAGGAGCCAAATAAATACCTACTCAAGCAGGTTTTTAAGTAGTTTAAACTTACCTACTGAAAAGTATGTCGATGCTTTGGGTATTTGAAGTAACGCCTACGCCACGACCCGCGAGTAAATAATGAAAATTAATTACCGAAAATTTTGATTAATAAATTGTATCGGACGAATTTAGAAAGATAAAATTCACAACTTCTTCTGTTCCAACAACTGAAACTCGTAAATCAAAATATGTACCTACATTGGAATTTATGCTTATGGTGATGTTTGTTTTACTTGTAGCCGAAGATGAAAGGAAATATTAAACTCTGTCACCAAAGCAACGATCTGATTTTTGATTAATTTACTAAAGTAACTATTAGGATAGAATTCACAACTTTCGCTGAAGTGCAAGGGCAAGCCGCCATCCGCGATGCTGTTTGCATTGACAACCGAACAGCATGGTTCTTTTTAAAGAACCTGGTAGCTTGACGATCTGGCACTTGAAGCATTTAAAACATTGTAGCCCAATTCATTTATGGCTGACCTGAATTATCAATTAATTCTGTAATTAATTCCTTGTTAAATGTTTACGACGGAATTCTCAGAAGCAAACGGCGTCGCGTTTACAAAGTATTTCCAAGAGCTTTTTCAATCCTAAAATAGAAGTTATAGAACCACAAGCTTGCAATTAACATAATCTAAATTGAAAGATGTCTGTCAGCAACTTCAGGACTTCCGTAACTGTTCATATACGCAGTGTACCATTAAATGTGACGAGGGATCCAGTCCTTTACGCATAAAACGTGAAAATAATTGTGAAGTGTAAGTTAGGTAGCAGATTTGCATGTGCAACTTTAAAAAACATGATGTATGCCAAAAGAGCAGATGTTTTATATTTTGAAGGTTGTAAATTAGGAATTCCAGGGCAGGTCACACACTAAAATGAAGACAGGCTTAGTTTCAGAACTTAAGAACACAAGAAGATATTGATTATCTTGAAAGTGTGCCAATAAAGCGTAGTAGTAGGATGTAGGAAACGAGAAGCACCCGATCGAAATATGGATGATGCTGTGTGTGTTAGAATTAATTCCGAAGTATTAATTTAATATTTAATTTTTCTTTTCGATAAGAACGGATCTCATGGATTCTTTAGTAAAAATCATGAAGCGATAGAACGCCAGCTAAAAATCTCGTTAACTTGCAATAATTTTTTCCACCAAAGCAAGCTTGACATGTGGCCGAAAGCATTTAAATTATAATGATAAGTACCTTTCGTTGGTGGATCAAAGTAAATAAGGGATTGAACGCCTGAACGTTTTAGTTATAGTACAGATATTTGAAAATTTGACGCTTCGACACGCCCAGAAGACCCGTTGCTAACTAACTAGAACTAAAGTGATGGAGTCAGTTAGTCTTCTGGATAAACTGATAAAGCGATTAGTGATAAATGATAACAATTACAAAAAGATCAAAGTTGATTTTTGGTGTTTAACTGTCCAGCTGATGTGTCACTAAAGTTAGAGGA
>JABASL010001699.1:0-10238 GCA_019775825.1 Neanura muscorum
TCACCCATTTTCTCTAGAACACTAGCAAAACTAGCAAAACTTAAGCGGACGCGTCATTTCTTTTGGTTTAATAGAGCCGGGTCTAATAAAAAGTGATTTTTAGTCGATTTGTTTGTTAAAAATCAGGTTTTATAACCAGGTTGGTCTAATAACCAGGGGTCTTATATCCAGATAACCCTGCATGCATTTTAACACTAGAACCAATCCAGCAAGTCCAAACCAGGTCTTATAACCAGGATGGTCTTATATCCCGGGTCTAATAAAAAGGTTGCACTGTACCGGTAATCCTAAGAGTAGGGTATCAGAGTAGGGTACCCAGAGAGTTGTCAAGGCTTAAATTTAAATCTCTTTGAGGGTACCAGAGTAGGTGCTTGTCCATAATTGTAACCTTAAATTAGAAAATAATTAAAAAAAAACAATGATGACTGGTCAACCAATTTGACCTTGTCATTTGAGGAGCGACGGACAGACGGACATGAGCAGAGATTAAAGTAGCTTGACTTATTTACTAAAAGCAAAGGAACAACAACACAATTTAACCTTGCCATTTGAGGAGCGACGGACGACGGACAGACGGACATGAGCCGAGGTTAAAGTTGCTTGACTTATTTACTAAAATGAAAGGAACAACCCCTCCTTTTCCCCGAAAGCCAAGTGACATGACAGAGTTGAAGCAGGGTTGAGTCATCGGCCAATCAAACTCAGCCTTCCAAACTTATGCCCTTATATGGTCATGATTTTTGTAAGAGCGGCGGGGGAGCTCAACAGTGGTTGAGGGGAATTTACTGGGTGAGGCTAAAGAAGCATTAATCGTATCTTACCCACAAGTTTCGTCCTCCCATACCTTCATCTACCCTCTGTCGATGGACTCATCCATAAAGCCAGGCCACGGAAAAGACTCCAACTGACACTTCCCTCGGTCACTCAGTCGCCGGTTCTCTCTCGAGTAGGAATACTTCTTTTTTTGTCTCTCTCTCGTCAATCGTTCATCTCGTAATAATGTGTGACGACGAAGTTGCCGCTTTGGTTGTTGACAATGGATCCGGTATGTGCAAGGCCGGTTTCGCTGGAGACGATGCACCACGTGCCGTCTTTCCATCAATCGTTGGACGCCCAAGACATCAGGTAAAGTCATATCCTAAATTTAGGATATTTATGCCGGTCACACCCTTATCCAAAAAAGTTCAAACTACCAATTCATGTTCGATCCGGTTTCAGTTGGCTCGTCTGGAGCACCGGACAATGAAACCGGAACTCATTTTCATTCCTACATGTTGTTAAAAAAGATATCTTCACCGACTTGCGGTTTTCATTCATTTGTGTCATCTAAATAGATTTGTAAACTGTAATGATGTTTTGAGGAGAGAACAAACATGCCCTTGCTAACGTTCCAGTTTCGTTATCCGGTAAAGGTCATGTGTACTTACTCTTACCATTGTCCTATTTTCTATTCCAGGGTGTCATGGTCGGTATGGGACAGAAGGACTCATATGTCGGAGATGAGGCCCAATCCAAGAGAGGTATCCTTACCCTTAAGTACCCAATTGAGCACGGTATCGTTACCAACTGGGATGATATGGAAAAGATCTGGCATCACACCTTCTACAACGAACTTCGAGTAGCCCCAGAAGAACACCCAGTTCTCCTCACTGAGGCTCCACTCAACCCCAAGGCCAACAGAGAGAAGATGACTCAGGTAATTCTAAATAAGAGATAAGTCAAGTTATCAACAAGTACAAAGGTCAAGTTTTCAAATCCGAATTTTATGTCTCTAGATTATGTTCGAGACCTTCAACACCCCGGCAATGTACGTCGCCATCCAGGCTGTACTCAGCTTGTACGCTTCTGGTCGTACCACCGGTATCGTTCTCGACTCTGGAGATGGTGTTTCTCACACTGTCCCAATCTATGAAGGTTATGCCCTTCCCCATGCCATCCTTCGTCTTGATTTGGCTGGACGTGATCTTACTGATTACCTCATGAAGATCCTTACAGAGAGAGGCTACTCCTTCACAACAACGGGTATGTTATTCATAACTTAATTTTTCGGCTTGAGTGAAACAGTGTTTATGTACAGGCGTTAATCTTTTATTTTTCTTTGTAGCTGAACGTGAAATTGTCCGTGACATCAAAGAGAAGCTTTGCTATGTTGCTTTGGACTTTGAGCAGGAAATGGCTACTGCCGCTTCTTCTTCCTCTCTCGAGAAGTCTTATGAACTTCCCGATGGTCAAGTCATCACCATTGGAAACGAGCGATTCCGATGCCCAGAAGCTCTCTTCCAACCATCATTCTTGGGAATGGAATCTTGCGGTATTCACGAGACTACCTACAACTCCATCATGAAGTGTGACGTTGATATCCGAAAGGTACGATTTTTAAATATTTCAATAACAAATTTAAATTTTAATTTTAATTATAAATAATTTAAATTAGTTCTTAAATTAGTTTTTTTAAATTAGTTCAAGATTCTAATATTTGTATTTCCATTAACAGGACCTCTACGCCAACACTGTCCTCTCCGGAGGTACCACTATGTACCCAGGTATCGCTGATCGTATGCAGAAGGAGATCACTGCCTTGGCTCCATCAACAATGAAGATTAAGATCATTGCCCCACCAGAGAGGAAATACTCTGTCTGGATCGGAGGTTCCATTCTTGCGTCTCTGTCCACCTTCCAACAGATGTGGATCTCGAAGCAAGAGTACGACGAGTCAGGCCCTTCAATTGTTCACCGCAAGTGCTTCTAAAGAGCTCATAAGACCAAAAGAAGAAGCTGCCGCCTCATTCCCTAAACTAAATGTCCAAAATTCTGTTTCCATTCCTTTACGAATCATTATACACTCCTTTAGAATTCTTTTCATTTCCCTAGAAAAACATTCCTTTATTTAACTTAATTAGCCTAGCAAAAGAGTTCTCAAAGAAATGTTAAAAAATAAACACTTCTGTATTTAAAATATCCTGCATTTCGACATCATTCTTCGCTGTTTTTTTCTAATCAGTCAATTTTTTATAGTTAATTTGGGTCAGGGTCAATCATTTTTAAGAGTTTTTTAAACTTTCTTATCCGAAGACTGAATAAGTTGTGATAATCTTTGTGACTTCTTGTGTACTCGCCGCGCATGAGCAGTTGCTTCATCCAGTAATTTATCCAGACTTTCAAACTGGTCAAAGGTTACTTTTTTCTGATTGGTGTGGGCCGTGGGCCAATTAAGATTTGTCTGACTTCTTGACCTTCGTTGCAAGGGTATCAAGTTACTTGAAGCTCGTTTTGCATCTGTCGTCGTTTGGATCTCATCTTCTGATTTCTGTGGGATGGTAACTTGAGCACTTGGGACGAGAAGTGGCAAGGTTTTTCCCTTTCGCCGCCGCGGTGGAATTTCATGTTCTGCTAAATCTGAGCCACGGAACCCGCTGTCAGCGTCTGCGCTTGCGTTAAACATGGAATCGGTTTTCCAATATTTTACCTATAAATTAGGATCAATATTAATTTTTCGGAACAACCAGAGGACGGCAAACCCAAAAGAAAACCGTGGCTGTGTCACACGGCCACGGTTTTTTTTTCTTTGGAGTTTCAATATCTATCTAATGTCTGTTTAGGTTACCTTTTCCATCCAACTGGAGCAGCATTCGCTTAGCACATCAACGGTGGTCTCGGTAGCCTGATCTTTCGTTCCCTTTTCTACTTTAGAAACCTGTACTTCTGATTGTGACCTCCGCATTGAACTTTGACCTCCCCGAAATCGCATTTCATCAATTGTGTTCTCCGCATCTGCGCACTTGAGACTTAGATCCTGGCACGCTTCTCGAAGACTCATGATTACCATATCCTTTTCCTTAAGGATTCTTAAGCTCTTTCGAAGCTCACGTTTGGTCGTTTCTGGAGATAATTCCGCCGCGGTTTCTGTCGACTGGTCACCAAGGTACAAATCTTCAAGAGACAGGGTCAAATCCTTTTGTCGCTTTTCGCTGGCCCGGGCTCTGGACACCTCTTGACGGCCCTGCATTTCACGAATATATTCCCCAACTTTACTTTTCCTGACTCGAGGGGCATCACTGTCCAAGGAACTTGGCATTCCATTTTCAGAAGCCTTTTGGAAATTTAAAACTTTCTTCTTTGGTGTAACCAAAATACGGGAAGAGGAACCATTCGGTGTTATTGGTGTAGTCATGATTCAGCAAGGGTCATTGTGCACTCAAAAATAGGTTAGGTGACCTTTCCAAGAGGTCAAGAGGAACTTACGGAAATAATCTAGTTATATATTAGTATTTTCGTTCAGAAGTTTCCAGGTTTTAGGTTTTAGGGCTAGGTTTTAGGTTTTAGGGCTAGGTTTTAGGTTTGGTTTAGGTTTTGGGTTAGGATTTAGGTTTGGTTTAGGGTTAGGTTTTAAGTTTGGTTTTGGTTGTAGGGCTAGGATGTCACTTCCAGAATATCGGTAATAGAACCAATGACCGTGATGAAGAAACTTATCACAAATTGAAGTCACTAGGATGAAATTGAATAAAATTTGAACGGCGTTTAAGCTGTAGAAGTAAGCTGTAGAATTAAGCTGTAGGAGTACACTGAATCTCCAAAATGTTACTTGTTTCTAATGGTTAATTTGATGTTAACACGCGAAGACGTAACAGTATATCAAGGAATCTGTTTGAAATCGTCTAGCAAATTGAACAAAATGAGTCATTCACTTTGTGGATCTTTGCTAAAGACGACGTGAAAGCATGTGAACTACTTTGCTACTTTAGTTCCATACGTCTTAGGTTTGTAGGAGACTTGAGTGACTCCAGAGGCGTCTGCTCACTGAACTTTCACTTTACGTAAGATCTAGATTCCGGAATTTGGTGTAAGCTTTTGGTATTTGGACTTTCTCCGTCGTCATTCTTACAATTTCTATGACGAAGGAAAGACACAACAGAAGAATGGAAGGCTATTTGCCTTTGGCCCATTCCTTTGGCTACTATTCCACTATTGATCATCCCACAACCAAAGAACGACTAAAACTGGAGGAAGGGAAGAAAGCGACAGAGTGAAAGCAGAAATCGATTCTCCAGCAAAAACACTTGAGTCCTCAAGAGCCCTTTTCCTCCTTTTCTAAAAATCACATCTGTGTCACTTGCACCCTTGCTCCCACTTGGGACAAAGGCCTATTCTGGCTTGCTATTCTGGTAATTTTGAATCTTGCCCGATTCTCGGCGTCTGGCCCGCATCCAAGGGTTCCAGCCTTGAAAGAATTGGAGTTTTAGAATTTTTAAAATCTAGCCAGCAACTGGGCAGAAACGGCAGAAAACCAAGATCTTGAGGCAATCTTGAGGGGTCATTCAAGATCAAATAGAATTAAGACCAGTAGCAGACCAGTAGCAGGAAACTGGGGTACGTAGCACTTGTGCGAAATATGATCCAACAAGAAACAGACCCTTAGCTCCCCTTATCCGGCCCTTAGCAAAGTACTTGGGTGGACCCTTAGAACTTCCCATGAACACACTTTCTCAGAAAATCCATGTGTCAGTCTCAGCCCCTTCCTTCTGTTCAATTTTCTATGGTCCTTCGTAAATCAAAAATTGAAAATATTTTCGAAAACTGTCAAGCAATTTCCGAAAAATTTCTAAAAGCACACCCGTTCAATTTCCAAATCTTAGCTTGTTACGAGAACAAATTATGAGGAATGAAACCGTAACGGCTGGTTGCATTTTTATACTTTTTTTCTGCGTAACAGCGCTTTAAACAGCCCTTTTATTTCGGTTTAATCAGCTGAAGCTTGTTAAAATTTAGGACAAAAATCTGGTGGAATTATTGCTAACATAAGGAAACCACAAGCTTCCTAATTAGTACTTCCACTCAATCCTTCCTTTTTAGTCTCCTCGGCTATCCAAATTTGCAAGTTTGCAATTTCCTCATGCTGTTTTTCATTCGCAAATAAAAAGGACTTCAAGGAGACAAACATTAGAATTGAGTGTCAAGAGTTAAGTATCTTCCTTGGAAATTACATAACAAGTAAATGCACTTGAAATATGCGAAAATTATGCAAAAATTATGCAAAAATTATGCAAAAATCTTGCATAATAGTGCAGTGGAGGAAGTCCATTGTTACAAGGAATTTTTACAAGTAAGGGAGTCGGACAAGGACACGTAACAATGGACTAGGTTGTCGGCCCCTTAGAACTGTACTTCAAATTCGCAAACCTCACAAATAATTTGCATAAATCGTTAATGATATAGACCATGCGCCTGTCAGTGCAATGGTGCAAAAAATTCTCGTCTGTATGGCAGTAAATTCTGTTAGTGTTAAATTAACCAAGTTAGAGTGGATCTCCGCTTCTACGCCGCTCAAAATTTTTAATTAATCTGCTGAGATTAAAAAATCGTTTATGCAGCTGCATTCCTCCAAATCTGGGTCATTATTGGGTAAAATGTGTTTCCTTTGGTTGCTTTGTTTCAAGTTCTGTTTGTAAATTGTAACTCTGACCTTTCGCTATGACTAAACCCAACCCTTACGCTACACCTTACCTAACCTAACCTAAAATATTAAACCTACCCTAACCTAAAATACTAAACCTAACCTAACCTAAAATATTAAACCTAACCTAACAGGTTAGGTTTACAAACTTGTGGTAGGTCTACCACAGATTTTTAACCTTGTATTACATTTGGATTTATTCAATAAATTCATAAAAGTTATTTGTTATTATAGCTCTGCTATTTATGCAAACCTTGATGGAATTTTTCGTCAACGGAGGCATTACATCTCCTTGTCTGTGTCAAGAATTCCGCTGTAACAATGGGACGTTTTGTCTTCATAAGTCCAAAGTTTGTTCTGGATTTCCAGAGTGTCCAGACGGGGAAGATGAAGATGTGGAGCGCTGCGTTTCGGCTAGAAATCGCTTAGTGAAGAAGTCATGCAGGTGATTCAGTATAAAATTTTACTGCCTTATTTTTACTTTTGCAAAATTCTGGATTTTAAACTTTCGTTTTAGCGATGGAGAATTCCGTTGTAAATTTGGTGGTTGCATCAAATTGAATCAAGTCTGCAACAATGAAATTGATTGTTGGGGAGGTGTTGACGAAGCTTCAGACTTTTGTTCCTGGGTTAATAGTTAAGTAAAAGTACTAAGTATTAATTAAATTACTATTCGCGTTAAAATTTAAACATTTAAAAAAATATCAAATAATATATCTAAAATATATCGTAAATCTATATGTCAAAACATTAACTAAATATAAAATAATTAGAGTTATTGAAACGGAAACAGGTTGCATATATTCACTCTCCTAAAACGAGATCTCATACTGGCGTCGGAATTATTTTCATCATTGAAAAAAATTTACGCGAATTGCAGAAAATTATGCTGAAATTATACTAAAAATGAAGCAAATTTTAAGACCATTTTTTAAAACCAACATAGATTAGGTATAGATAAGGTACGTATAGATTAGGTTTTAGCTACTAAGGTTAGGTTCAGGTTAAGTTTAGGTTTAGATTTGGTTTTGGCTAGTAAGATTAGGTTCAGGTTAGTTTTAGGTTATAGTTAGGCTTTGGTTACTAAGGTTAGGTTCAGATTAGGTTTATTAGGTTTTATGTTAGGCTTTGGTTACTAAGGTTAGGTTCAGATTAGGTTTATTAGGTTTTATGTTAGGCTTTGGTTACTAAGGTTAGGTTCAGATTAGGTTTAGGTTTTATGTTAGGCTTTGGTTACTAAGTTTAGGTTCAGGCTTAGAGTTAGTATAAGCTTTTAATCAAAAGGAACGAAGCGACGAGCTATTGGATTTGGCAAAGCTTTACAAGCCGCGAGCAAGAACTTTGCAAATGTGTGGATTTTAGGAGCGTCAGCTACTCCAGAATGTTCGTTCTTCGAATTCCATTTTCGCTTCTGAGAATAAAAAGCCCTTAGCGGTCCAAATGACGCATGCGCAAGAGAGTGTGACTTGACATGAGCATAACACGAGACCAAGAATCCATTGACAATAAGTGTCCCACTTTTCGTGAGCGGAGCAAATACGCCAGTCAGAATTTTTCGTTCGATGTTCGTTACATTTACAGAAATTAGCGATTGATCCTCTCTTCGGACTTTGAGTAAAACATCTCCAATTTTGACTCCTTTGGCTGGAATCGCATCCCCATTTTCCAGAAAAAGAAGATGTTCGGACGAGATTATGAGTTCAGAATTTCCACATTGGATGGACAGAAAATCAGCCGAGACTTCAGGGTCATAGTGCAAATAAGTATAGAATTTTGTTGGGCAAAGTTGGCGTACTTTTTGACGGAGATCAACGCTAAGTACACTTTCAAATTCCTTCAATTCGGGAATCGATACCACCCCAGATTTGAAGGTCCAAACTTCCGCAGAACTTGGAAAACAGGCTGGAAGGCAGATGCACATGATTACTTTTTGTTAATCTTTTAGGACTTTGAGTAAAACATCTCCAATTTTGACTCCTTTGGCTGGAATCGCATCCCCATTTTCCAGAAAAAGAAGATGCTCGGACGAGATTATGAGTTCAGAATTTCCACATTGGATGGACAGAAAATCAGCCGAAGCTTCAGGATCATAGTGCAAATAAGTATAGAATTTTGTTGGGCGAAGTTGGCGTACTTTTTGACGGAGGTCAACGCTAAGCACACTTTCGAATTCCTTCAATTCGGGAATCGATACCACCCCAGATTTGAAGGTCCAAACTTCCGCAGAACTTGGAAAACAGGCTGGAAGGCAGATGCACATGATTACTTTTTGTTAATCTTTTTGTAACCACTTTTTTCGAAAAGTTCCAAAAATTTTGGGAAATTTGCAAAAAATTTCGAAAATTATGTCGGCGTTCGTGAGTAATTTGTCAATATTCACGTCACCGTTAGTTTTTTTTATCTTACTTTGGTACGATTTAAGAATGACTTTAATTTAAGAAAGTACTTTGTATTTTATACGACAGGAACGGATACCGTACCCTCCCCGGTCGCTGATGACACATCGAATTACGTGTTACGCGACACGAGCAATTTGCGTAATTTGACCTTTACCTACCGCGCACACCGTCGACTTTCAACATGTTTTTTCAAAGAAGCGTGACTAAGTTTTGGGCAGATCCAACTCAAGTCATGGTGTTTAAGTAGCCAAATTATTTAAACCCAAGACTATAAAAATTAATGAACTACCTTTCAATTTTTAGTCATCCGTAGTAAATTAAAGTGCCTATAAAGTCCTGTCATGCGATACCACTAATTAATTAATTAATTAATAAATCTAAAAAATCAATTCAACCCTGTCAAAATACCTGTCCGAGGTCCAATAACTTAGAAAAAATCCACGAAAATAAGCAGAAAGTGAAGGTGACCTACTTAATAGTTGGATTCACAAAGGAACTGCGCTTTATTGGTCTGATGATCCTTGGTTGACCCAATTTTGGCTATCATGGGGTTTTACTGATATGCTGAGCAATGACCTGAGATGCATCGATCATGTTTTCAATTAAGAAATTGAAAGTCAGAGGTCAAGTACTTGACCTCTTCAATGGGGAACAGCACAGGTCAACAAGAAGTTGATAAATTAAGTTACACGCCATATGAAAAATTACCAAAAATTTTGGTCCAAAACTAGTCGATTTGTAGAATCTAAGCCCGCGTCTGGCGCGTCTTTCATAAAGTTTGTTTTTGTTTGACAAAAACAAAAAACCTCAGAAGAGTTTTTTGAAACCTTGAACATTGAACAAAACTAAAACGTTAACGTTAAAATCGTTGAATTAATTAACATTAATTAACAGTAATTATGAAAGTAACAACTAGTTAAATATTGTGTACGTCGTAACTTCGTAACTCGTAAGTTTTTTAAGTCAAAAGATAAATTGGAAACTGTTACCCGAACAAATGGTAAGTGATAATGAGGAACTAAGCGATTGACTAATTGTTTAAAATTTTATGAGACGATGCTGTTTAAACATCTTTGTTTCGCAGTAAAAATCTTCCTGACCTTCGTGACCCTGTCAGGACTGCTGTGGAGTGCGGACCATCGAATCACGGAGGGTCAGCCGTTGATTGTCCATGAAAATACTCGCTAAGTCCCATCCCCATGTTCCAATCATCCAATCCCCATCCAAGTGCAAAGCTCTTTGGAATTGTGAGTTTAAATGTTTAAGACGTTGGATGTCTGCCTAGTTCTATGAAATCTTTGATTCCTGCTGATAATTGACGAAAATGAGGGTCAACAGTGTAGAATGCGTTTTATGTGGGACGATATTCCAAATGAAGTCAAAATTAC
>JABASL010001700.1:0-10230 GCA_019775825.1 Neanura muscorum
GCAAAAGTTGGTTCAAAACGTCGAGAAACAACGGGAGGAATTCAAGCAGATGCCGTTAAAACTCAGCAAGTTGTGATGAGTACATACAGAAATAATGTTTCCGAGAAGGCCCAAATCCAAAGCATCAGTTTGACAAATGCACTCAATTCCAACCGTTCCAAAGGAACTGAGCAGACGGCGCAAGCATCCAAATGTCCCAACTTGAAATCAGGAGGGAAGGGAAAAAGTGACCGCGGATGGTTTACTACCACAGGTGGGGATATTTCAATCTTGCACACAAAAGCTTCAAATAACATGACAATAACAGAGGATGACGTTCAGTGGCTCAAATCAAAAACTAATTTTGGCTTCAAGTTGTCCAACGCAACCATTACGCTTTACGAAATGGGCAGAATTGCAGAAATTTTCTTGAAAATATCAGAATACCAAAAAATGGACGCTGATATTATGAGCGGTCTTGCTGAGAATTTCTTTACGGGAAATATACATGCACAAGACTACGAAAACATTCGAATTAAATTTCTCAAGACGTTTGTCATCTATTCAGAAAAGTGTGACGGAAACATTCCATCTATACTCGAAAGGATTCTGAATGAGTTCAAAAACGAATCCGCTTGTACGACGGACATGAAACGCTTAATTTGGAAAGTATTTGTCAAAAGTGACAAAAATTTGGAAGAGTCCTTTAAAATGGCTTTGGATCAACTGCTGGAAATTCCATGCTACGATTCTGATGTAGCAGAACCCCTGGAATTTATTGGCGCTCAAATTGTTTTTGAACAAAGGGCGCGTGACTTGGAGCAAAAGTTTAAGTTTTGTAAGAAACTGAAACAAATTGTAGTGGATGAGGAAGACAATTATTCATGCGAGGTTCGGCTCAAAGTTGCCGAAATTGTGGAAGACTTTCTAGAATTCGATAAAGGGCTTTCAGAAAAATGGATCGAAAAATATTTGAACATGTATTCGGAGTGCCCTGAATGGGACTGGGAAGATGAAGGCCGGGTTAAATTTCAGACAAGTCTAATTCGATCAATTCTGAAGAGTTTTGACAAGGGAGTGTCACATCCAACTACTTCCAAAAAAGTTCTAAAAGCATCACCACAAGTTTTGTCTAAACTTGTTTACATTTGCACTCAAAATCAAAAGGAGTTTGCAAAATTGGAAGCACTTGTGTTAGTAACTTTGGGGAATTTAGCTAATCAGAAGATTCCGATCGTGATTCCGAATTCGGAGAAATTGGCGACAAAACTGAACAAGCTGGATTTGATCGACGAAAGTGGGTGTATTTATCTAGAAAAAGATGGTGATCGAAACGTTGATGAGAATCATGGTTATGTTTATATTTCATCTTTTGCCGCGAACCTAATCCTCAAATGGATCAAATCTGACCCATCCAGGAAACTTTTCAAACAATCAACCTTCAAACACATTTTTGAAGGCCTTACAAAAAGCCCAGACAAACTAACGCGGATTCTTTGTGCTGAAATTATTTTTAATGCAGCACAAGTCCAAAATTTGCCGGAACATTTTATCAACGACGGACTCCGATCGTTGACGATGGACCCAGTCTTGGATATTTCTGTCTTCTGCACTTCAGCTTATTGCCTTGCTCTCGAGAGGTTGTCGACGCATGATGGCTGCTTCAAAATTTCTTGTGATGATTTGAATTGCCTTGCCAAGTTGTATTCTACTGATGAAACTTTAATGCTTGGAGAAAAGGACTATTCTAAATACGTGAATCGTCCAATTTTGAATATATTGGACGCAACCGCAGAAAATGTTTCCTTCTCTGAAGATATTTACCAAGTTCTGACGTTTATTTTGAATCAACAATTGATCCTGGAATCACGAATTGTTCTCAACATTGTTGATAAATGCAGCAGGGGAGATTTGCCGCCCTACTGCGTCGAAGCCATCGAGAATATTTTCTTATGTCACTCTGGGCTGTATATTTTGTCTGCTCAAGTTCTGCTATCATCAATCCTTGCCTCACCAAAAATTGTTTTATCTGACGACGTTATTGGACACGCTCATCATATTTTTACCTCTGAAATTAATTTTTCAGAGGAAAGATTCATTAGTTGGGTTCTATTGTTCAGTGCAATGAAAAACCAAAATTTACCAGACTTTATGTTCCAAGCCGTAGATATGGAATTTTTGACATGGAGACTTTCTATTTATCTTGAAAAAAATATGTCCGACTATAAAGCGAAAGTGGGTAAATTTTTCTACAAAGACTTTCTTGTAAAATTGCGGACGAGCTCAGTAAAATTTTTGGACGCTGCTCAAGAGGATAAGAGATGTTTGGCTGCCGCTATCGACTCAATACTCGAATATCAAGGTTATGGACGGAAGTTATCTCTGATGACTTTATACTTAATGGAATACCTACTTCGGGAAGAAATCTATTCCAATGCTATTATCAATTCTCTCATTTTTGCTGTTGAAAATAATCAGAGTTTATCATCCGAAATTTTGCAAACTGCCTTTGGAAATTTCTGGGAAACTGATGAAAACTGGGAACTAAAATCGAACGTTAACCGCCTAAAAATACTATCCTTCGCTTCCACGCTTATTCAAAACAATCAGATGTTGCCAGAATTTTTCGTTTGTGGCCTAGTCAAAAAATTTTGTCGTGAGACATCGCGAGGTCGAAGTATTGGCGAAAGTGAAGAATACGACAAAATTCTTTTAATCATTGCAAAAATAGCCCAAAATGCACAATCCCCTATTCCAAAGGCAGGAAATGTTGCCCAACATTTTTGCAATTTGTGGGACAATTATTCCCGTTACTGTCGACAACGTATGGGAGTCCTCACTGCATGGAAAACAAAAGCACCAGAAGACATTTCGCCAGTCGAAAAGGCTAAGGAAGTTCTAAATCGCTTTTGCCGTTTTGGAAGAAATCACGGACTCACAAACATCGACTTCAAATTTTGGCGGCTCTTAAAGGCCTTGTGACTATGCAGCTAGAATTCGGTGAAACTAGCCTAATCTATCCAACAACTTCTGGAGTTGAAATTTTGGGTCAAAAGATTGTGGATGTAAAGGAAATTCACCGGATTTTCGGGGAAGCGATGTCGGATAAAAATGCAGCAATTATGGAAACTGGAGTACAAGGATTTATAGCAACTAATTGGAATTCAGCTGTGTACTGCGAGGAACCGGATTGGAAGCTCGTTGTTTCTGTTCACGGTCAATCTAAGCTAAGTCCTTCAACAAAGGAAAACATTCAGGCTTTCTTGAAGCACAATGCCGCTAAAATCCCAGCGGTATTGATATCGGAACTAAATTTTCTCAAGACTCTTACAACAGGAGACGATGAGGAGTTCTTAACCCAAATCGAAAATGTAGCAATCGCTCCAGAAAATTTCGGATTATTCGCGGGCCCGGATTTTGTTAAGAGATTAGAGTCAATACTACTTGGAAAAAATCATCCGTCAATTGATTTAATTTGGAGAGCCACAAAAGTTGTGAAGAAATCATTTGAAATCGCTACCTTCCCGGCATCAATTTTTGAGGCTGTTGGATTTGCTTTAATAACAAATGTGAATCATGCGGATATACAGAAAATTTGTCTCGATATTATCGGAAGTCTTTTAGATAATGGGAAAATGACAGTAACTGACAAGCTTATAAATTACCTCCAAATGTCAACCGAACCCAATATTCCAAAAATTTTGCTGCGGATCCTTGAATCTCAAAGAGCAGATGCGGAGAATCCAGAAGCGGAACAAAATTGTAACAACTTAAAACAGAAAGTCATGATGCAAGAACTGATGGCAAGATTGAATAACAGTGAGATAAATTCTAGTGAACAGGAGCAATTTTACCAAGAGTTTGTGAGCGAAATGTTAAAAGTAGTATTAGAGGACGACACGATTCTGACGGAAGCCGATAATTTTGCCCACTTTGTCAAACTAACTGTTCAATACAATCCAAAAATGGAGAGCGATTCCGCGAAACAAATTTGTGAAATAGTTGCCATTAACTTCGTGAAAGTTGCCCACTTCTCAACAAAACCACTTGCGCCATCTGTTTACGGGGACACTGCAGAGATAATTCAAGAGTCGATTTTATCCTCACAACCACCAGACCACCCTGCCGCATACAAAGTTTACGCCTCATTAATTGACTACTGCTCTGTCTCTAGATTTAAAGAAACTCTCGAAGCTCTGACAAACATCTTCGAAGAAAAACTGAACACCATCCTAAAAGGTTTTGCGGATGCCTCTGAGCTCTTTCTTTTATCATTTGTGCTTGAAGGCATTTCTGCAACTTTTAAGCGCTGCAAAGACGTAGGACACCCTTTTATTTCAACCAAGACAATTTACCTTCTTGTAGATCAGCTTCGAAGTCGTAATTCAAAATGGCGACTTCAGAGTTTTCAGGCCCTCCTACAATTAGATCCACAAGTAATCCTAAATCCAGATGAGGAAAATCTTGGCAAGGCAATGGAAACAATAGATGAAAATATTAAAATTACTTTAAAACAAATAATTTCTGAAATTCATGCTCAAGATGATTCGGAACTGGATTTGGAGCAGAAAATAAACGAAGACGTAGAATTCACTAAAAGTTTATTTGAGCTATTAACCTCCTTGACATTTTGGGATTTGAAAAGCCTACAACCCGTTCGGAACGACAAGTCCAAATGGCGTCGACTTTTCATAATTTCGGATTTTATTTCAAAGTTTGCACAGAGTGAGGGTGGGAAATTGGAAATGACAATGAATTTAAACAAATTGTACGAGAGGTATGGAGAATCTGCTGGGGAGAATTTGATTCAATGTCTCAGTGGTGGCATCTGCTTGAATGGGTTTGAAAATAAGGTCCGAAAGGATGAAACTTCCATTATCAAGATTTTGGCAACGATTTTGAATTTGGAGCTCAAGAGATCGATGGAAGTTCTGCGGCGGAGAGAAGCTGAGGCGATCATTAGACTGAAAATAAACGATAACCAGTCGACGGAGCTCTTAAACGAAATGCAGAAATTTCTTTTAGTCCAAATATTAGAAGAAAAATTTTCTTTTCAAGTCGCTCCAGAAATTGTTGATTCAATAGCAAATAGGATCACACAGGTTATAGGAACTGACATTGCGATTCTACTTGTACATTCCCTTTCCATTATTGATAATGTCAATAGTTTGAATGAATTAATATCTTCAATGGGTAACATTTCAAACAAAGAAAAATTCTGTGGCAATATACTGCAATACATTCAATCAAATCCTGGGAAGAAAAATATGTCAAAACTTTCACCAGAGAATTTAAAAGCCCTCCTAGAAACGGAATTATTGTTGAACAATTTGCGAATACTTATGTGTGGACGAAAACTGCGGGAGGGACGATTTTTTCGATTATTCTACGCCTTGCTGACCTGTGGAGTTACACTTTCACAATTACAAAACTTTCTTCAGCTATGCGACAAAAGAGGGGGAGGCAACCTGTTGAAGATTTTCGAACACGTGGTGTGTCAAGCCGCGCAGTTTCAAATCAGCTCCGAAGTTTTCAATCAGATGGTAGCTGCCCTAGTAAACTCTGATTTGGTTTGGATTCCTCAGGACTGTATCGATACTTGTAATGCAATAATTAACGATTTTGCATTTGGGGCATCTCAGGGTGAAGTCAAAAGTTTAGGTAAAGTTCTTATCGAATACGTGCAGAAAAATTTTGATCAAGGTCAAGCCAGCGTATCACCAGAAAAAATTGACAAGCAAATTGTAATTCTGAAAGAACAGATTCTTAGCATTGCAAAATGTAATAAAGTGAGTCAACTTTGCCCGGAAATGAAAAAATTATTACGCCAGTGGACAGTAGAAGACATACGATACTGGGCTAGGGAGGTCAAAGCTGGAAAGGAAATTAATATAGATTCAAACGAGATTATTACGGAAGTGATGATGGTGGCAAAACAAGCCTTTTACTTGACCACCAATTTTCATTTGACCCATGTCCAAATTCTTGCCGTTATGAATGCCCTTGGGTCTGGTACTGGGGATAAGGGTCATCTACTTCAAGCCACCACCGGCTCTGGAAAATCTGCTATTATCGGGGTTGTGGCAGTCGTCGTGTGTTTACAGGGGAAAACGGTTGATATCTACACGAGCAATTCAGTACTAGCAGAAAGAGATTCAAAGGAATGGGCCAAATTCTATAGTATATTTGATCTGACTGTAGATCACAATGGGGACAAGAGCCAATCTTACATTTCTGGAGCCAAACCTTGTTACTTGGCCCAGATTGTCTATGGAGACTGCTCCCAGTTCCAATTCGATTACTTACGAGATTCTTACAGCCACCTCGGGACTTTGGGAGGCCGTCAACACTCAGCAACTTTCGCTATTGTGGATGAAGTAGACTCGATGTTCATAGACGACTCTTCAAAATTGGCTCGACTTTCCTCCACTATTCCAGGAATGGATTTGATTCATATTCTTTATCATCTCATTTGGGATCGTCTTTCCTTTATCAAAACTCATCTATTTTCTGTCTTTGGACAAATTTATTTTCTCGAAGGACAAATTGCGAGTGGGAATGGACCGAATCACGTTCCCTATTCCTTTGCTCAGGCAGCAACTAATGAACTCATGCGAATCCCTAATTTGCTCGACTACATTGTTAGCGGCAAAAGTTTGGTGGCCGCGAGAATTTTTCCGGTCGAAAACATAGTCGACTTTGTTGTGGAACACCTAAGGAAATACACAAGCGACTTGATAACAGACTCCGAGGCAAATGCCAAACTGCCGACGTCCGGTCGACCAGTTAAATTGCCCCAGCATTTACAAGGATTTGCGATGTCCCAAATTTCGAAATGGGTTGACTCTGCTCTCACCGCCGCCAGTTTCTTGGAAAATGTGCATTATATTGTCGGGGACGGAGCGGTGAAGCCAGTTGATTTCAAGACGACAGGGGTAGTTCAAGGATCCACGAATTGGAATAATGGACTTCATCAGTTCCTCCAAATCAAACATGGACTCAAACTCAACTCAGAATCCGTCACGACTAATTTCCTCTCAAATTTGGCGATATTTCATAAATACGGGAATAATATTGTAGGTTTCACAGGCACCTTGGGCTCAAAAGGCAGCAAAATTGTTCTGGAGGAGGTCTACAATGTTGCACTCTGTATTCTGCCCGCAACTCATGACAAACGCTATGTTCGTTACCCGGATTTTGTGGGTATGAACCAAGAGGATTGGCTCCAGGAAATACTAATCTCAGCTTTGGAAGAAGCCAGTAAGCGGCGAGGCGTTCTAGTAATTTGTGAGACAATCAAAACCGCTGAACTTATCAACTCCGCCCTCCAAAAATTTGTAAAAGTTAAAATGTACACTAAAAATCAAGAAAATCAGGAAAAGCAAATTCAGAGAATTCACCCGGGAGATGTTATTGTGGCGACGAACTTAGCAGGACGGGGAACAGACATAAAGACAGCGGACATAGAAAAACACGGTGGCCTTCACGTCATCCTCACCTTTTTGCCTGATAGCCTGCGTATTGAGGAACAAGCGTTTGGAAGAACGTCGAGGCAAGGGAAGAAAGGTTCGGGTCAACTTATTATTATTGGCACTGATATCACAGACTCGGTAAATATAACGACTCAGAGAGACTTTAAGGAAAAAGAAGAACTCACTCGATTTCAAAACGAGCAGTTGCCGATTATTAAAATCAAGGATAATCTCTTCGCCCGATTCTCAAAACTTCTTCAAAATATTCGCCAAAATATACCGGAGAAATCCATTTTTCAAAAAGCCATGGGTAAATGGGGCTATTATAAGCCAACACCGTACGAGACAATTATGCTACAGGCCATTGAAGAACGATGGGCCATGTTTCTACGTAAATTAGACGATGGTCGAGTTCAAATAAGTAAAGCTGAAGCGGAATTTTCAAAATTTGAGGCTGAAATTACGCAAGACCATAAGGACGACAAATTAATTTGGAATAGTAAAAATTTATTTTATTATATTCAACTAGCTAACCACGAGTATCAGTCCGACACGAAATACAACAAAAGATTGGAAGAGGCAACAAAATATTTCGATAGCGCGATTAAATCAGATTCAGCATTTGCCGCGGGAGCTTACGTGGGCAAGGCATTTATTTATCTGAAGGGACGGGAGAACGCAATTTGGTTCAACGGACACGAGAAAGGGTACAAAGTGGAAGCACTTCGCCTTCTGCGCAAGTCTTTACCCCTGCTTCATAACGAAATGGCACTCATTACAGTCATTCAATCACTTGTAAAGAAAAACTGTGAATTTAGCAGCCCCATCTTTGAACAGCTAACGGAAAAGTCTAACCTTCTGGGATCATTTTTGAAAAATGTGGATGCAGCAATTACAACAACTGAAAAATCACTTCGGCGGGTACATTGTACGGGAATATATTCGGAAGACACGAAGGGAGGTCAAAGGCAGATTACAAAGACCATTCCAGACGAATCAATCCAGAATGGCAAACAAATCCCTTGGAAAGAGTATGAGTGTTATCATCTGAAGTTCCACGACTTGACAGTCCGGTCAGATTCTTGGACACGTGACCAGGCGGTAGAAACTCTTGAGTTCGATGGTTGGCTTGCCAAGGCTAAGAAGGCGGGAGTGAGTGTTGCAAAACTGAGCCTCGGCGCCGCTTTCCTATACAATTCTAAAGAAGTTCAACAACCAAGAAATATTGAAAATTTTATCGTCCAAATTATTTGAGCTCAAGGAGATTTGGCTGCTATTGCCAACTCGGCAGAAATTTTGAAACAAAAATGTGACATCAGCTTGGAAATATTCGGAGTGCAAATGTCTGAAAAATCCGATCGACTCGACTTTGACTTTGTTCAAATTAAAGCAAAACCAAAATCGTATTCTTTGGAAATTATATTAGAGAAGACCAAGGAAAATACAGGCGACTGGCAGAAATTGAACAAGAGAATGGCGACAGGAAAGCTGTGCCAATATAACATAGAACTTGGATTCAATATTCTTGGTGATTCTGACTCAAATGAGAAAATTGAAAAATTCAAAGTGAAGTTGAGCGAAATCAAGAAAGAGCGGGAGTCACAGCTTTCCAATTTGTTGAAAGAAATGCCAGAGAACAGTTCCGTCCGAATCAAATTTTTGAATTTTGAGTCCCGCCATGATATTCCAGAAATAATCAAGACCGTAAAATCTGCATCTAAAAGTTTCCTCGTAAATTCTTCAGAGGTCAATCTGACACTAAATTCGATGTCAAAGGAAGATACGAAAGCTTTGGTGGTAACATGGGAGGAGTACTTGAAACTGAAATGCAGCAAAATCATTGTTTACGTGAGAGACCTTAGTGTAGCTGGCGCCAAAAAAGTGATTCCATGTCTATGGGAATTGCACACGGATTTCGTCCTCGAATGTTGTGACTTGACCTTTGAAATTGCCCAATTCATTCTCTCGGAAGCAGAAATAACTCAGGAAGATATTTCACAGGCTGAATTGAAAGAACTTGCACAATCATACATGGCTGACGCGCTTCCCTTGTTAGAATTGAGAGACCTGGCCGCTAGGGGAATTTGCCTCATTGCCATATTTAATGAAAATAAGTTCGTTCCATGGATTAGCATTTCGGGAGTTGTGGCATTAGCCGCTCTGCAGGCAACGGCAGGCGTAGTGCTTATTTGCACCGGATTCGGTGCCACGGTCGGAATGGGATTAATAACCGAAAGTATGGCTGACCTCACAATGGCTGCCCGAATATATTCTACTCGAGACTTCAGTTGGTCTTCATATGGAACACAAAAGGCCGTCAGTTTAGTAATTTCTGCTGTCTCAATGGGACTCTCTAGTTTGAAAGATGGCGCCAAGGGAGCTGCTATGATTGTCGAAGGCGCAGTCACTGAAACGGTGGAACAAGCTGGTGTATTAGTTGTCAAAAATGCAAACACTTTCAACGCTACTATTCAAATGACGGGAACAAATTTGAAAAGTTTAGCAATGAAACATTTGGCCATTTCCGTAGGAGAGACCGGAGCCAAGATTGGACTCAAGGCCTTAGGCGATGTCCTCGCGGATTTTGCGTTTGATCAAGTGCGCGAAGGAATTGTGAAGGATGTAAGCGAAAAAGTCAAGATTCATTTTTCGGACGCCGACTTTCAACAAATCTTGAGCTTTTATTGGGAATTGGATAGTGCGACTCTTGGAGCCAAAGTACAATCCATTGTTAGCGCAACTATGAATCCAAAATCCAGTGGATGGCTTCAACTTTGGA
>JABASL010001701.1:0-10228 GCA_019775825.1 Neanura muscorum
TTTTTTTTAAAAGAGGCCTCGGTCATAAGCTTTACGTTTGACAACTTCATTTGCTTATGGTCTTTGCAGTTCTTGTAACTCCTGTACACAATTTCAGTTCTAAAGATGTGGATTTTTATTGATACAACGGATATACTCGAAGATTATGACTATCATTTTCGAAAAGAGTTAGCGCATAAATTTTACTGGCCGCTTCCTAACATTTGTGCCAATGGATATAAAACAAAGTATAGATGAAAGTCAGGTTTCTTCGGAAATTTGGTTCTTCTGAAGCAAAGCAAGAGACAAAAAGTTGGAAAGACCAAATAGGAGAGCGGGATTGAAGCGCAGACAAAAAAGAAAATCTCATCAGGCTGGACCTCGCGGAATATATTTTAGATTAAATCGAAACCCAGAAGCCTAGAAAAAAAGTGAGACCAGTTACGGTTTAGTACTAGCAGCCTATACTCTACTTTAATCTCCTAGCTCTGGGAAATTTACTCAATTTTTGGGAACCTTACCAAGCGAAAAAAAATAATGTCATTGACCAATAACCTCGTTTTTAATGTAGTTTATTCAAATCTTTAACTGAATGTTCATGCAATCCGGAATTTGGGAAGTGTTGTTTCCATTCTTTTGGGGTCACTTACTCGTTGTAGAATCTGTCAAGCTTTCTCAGTAATGTGAAGCCTTTTGTTGGACAGTGGGATATTTATGGCCCCTCTTAGTGTATAGGCTTGGTTATCACGCCTTGTAGAACTTTTGCGAATGTCTCTGGAATAGTCCTTAATAACATCTTCAAGCAATCCGCACGTAAGCCGAAAGATCGGTGTTCTACGTAACCTCTACAAAGTTGTTGATGCACGCAGCTTTTGCAGACGGAAGTTCAACTGGGACCTCATCTGTCCTTTTCTACCAATTCATTCTCCCCTTCAGATGTCGTCTCACACGGAGGTAAAAATTTATGATATTCACCAATAAACTTGTGTTTTCTTAAGTCTTCTAGCAAATCTTCAATACCGTCCGGAATTTGTAAGGTTCTAACATTTTTGAGTCTGAAGATTATGCTAGTGATAGTATATATGGTTAAAAAAAGATAATGAAATGCATTTGCTTCCAAAAGTAAGGGGTCAATAATGTTTACTATATAAAAATATAGTAAATATATGAAATAGTAAAATATAAAATTTAGTGTGTTGTAGAATGTGCCTATAACTTTTTTAAAGCAGTACGAGCTAGACAACACTTTTGATAGGCAGAAGATCGTTTTTGTGACATGTTAATCAATTTGTAAGGGTTCCGAAAATTTGGTAAAGTATTACAAAAATTGTGGGGCAAAATTGATTGGGTAGAATGTTTTATATATCAATTTTATTTTACTTGAATAACAATTTCCACAAAGACGCTCTTGCTGGGCCGCTTTAATTTCTCATAGTTAAGTTCTTATAGGAAAATTGGAGCAAGACACTGAATTGCCCTAAAGAGTAGGAACCACTTTATTATATTGTAACCTGTAACATATAATATCGCAGCCTCAAAATAAGAACCCGGAAATACTCACTCTACTGCAAACGCTGCCCGGAGCATAGCATTGTACCTGATCAGTATTACATTACCCCGATGATATACAATAAAGGCGCATAGTGTCCACCAACGTTCACGGGAAACCTCGTATCATAGCCTCATTTGAGGTGGTCACAATTCCAGCGATGTATTTCCAGGACAGAAAACACGTAGAAACAATTTTATAAATGGTCTTAAAATGGACTTTGGGAAACCTTTTATAGGACGACAATCCTTAAAATCTTACTAGGGTTAGAAGGGACTCAAAGATTTGCCCAATAAAATTTCCGAACCATAATTCTTTCAGAACCTCCCGAAGTTATCACACCGAAATTGAAAGCTCTACTACACATATTCTATTAAAGTTATGAAACTAATTGTGAGGAATAGTCTTTTCAATTCATTCTCCCCTTCGAATGTCGTCATGTATGTGGAGAAGTTTAGATAATCAGAAGAAAATTTGAAAAACTTCTCTTCATTTCAATGAAATTATTAACTTTTGGTCGGTTAATTAGGACACTGGTCCTAATTGTTTAAATTCCGACAAACATTTGTTAAGTAACCTACTGATGTTTGTTTTAAAGCCAGAAATGTCAATTTCCGTTCAGCGGGGTCTAATGGTTGAAAACGGTTTAAGTTTAGGATTTATGTGTACACATACATGTCCGACATTGCCTCCGCTGGCCCACTCTTGACAGGAAAATCTACACGGAACATACATCCTTAGGATAACTGTCCATAGTGCACACTATCCACCGTTCGTTCTCGGCGTTAATTTCTACCATAGGAAATTTGAAGATTACCAGATTTGCAACTGCATATTGCAAAGATCAAAACCTTCAAATAATTTTCAAGAGGTTGAAACTGCCCTTTATTTTGAAACAAATTTACATTTGCATTAAATTTACATTTTAATTTACAAAATAAGTTATATTTAATGAGTTTCAAGTGTTTTCATTTGCGAAATGAAGACTGGTGCCGGTGTCTTGTCAAACATTTGTTAAGTTTATTTGTTTGCAATTTTTTGTCTATTTCAGGAGTTTTTCATCTGATATATTTGAACGTAAAGCTTTTAAATTCGCGCAAAACCTTGTCCACCATTACTATGCAGACCAGATATCAACGCACACTTCTCTCAACGGAAAAGCAGGATGAGGTCACTTAACGAGTGGTTAGTTTTGGAAAATTATCGAGGGTTCAATTATCCAAACGACGACTGATAATTCCTCTAATTTAGGGTTTCGCGTTGATTGAAATCATTTTCAAAACGCCCAGAGTCGTTTACTGGGGATAAGTAGAAAACATGTACAGTAGACAATACAGTAGGCTCCAGATAAGCGGGAGGGAGAATGGCCAAGAGAACAAGATCCGTCGCCCTTCACATATAAGCCCTGGACTCCTGTATAATTACAGGCGGGTACTAAGTGGAGGCGGCGACTCTACGTGTCCCTGTGTCTGCATCTGTCTGCTGGACAACTGGCTTCTTTGCTTATAACCACAAAATTTGCAACCCATTGTGTTCTAAAATTTAAGAAAACAAGGGGAACGAGTGAAGGCTTGAGCTTGGACCGTGGCGTTGCTGATTCCACATCAGTTTCGTACGAATTCAGTCGTCATTTGATGCGTACAAGGATCAGCGCCGCACTTCTCACTGAAAAATATTGTGAAAGGACGCGCTACAGGGTGAGTTTGGCTTGCTCGAGAGGTTTTCGAATTTAGCGCCGTGAAATCCTGGCTTCGATTTGGGTTCAGTTCACCATATCTACTCCAAGCTTCCTTCATGGTGTTATTAAACATCACTATGGTTATGCTAATCCAAACGTCCAGCTGACCTATTATTAGAAACTTGACCCCGCAAGATCAGCGTTATAGAAGTTATAGTTCGATTCTACTTCACATTTTCCAGTTTCGATTATTGACTGCAACTAAATTGGAATATTTTCATGCTATAATTCATCATGAACTTTTCTACAGCCGCAAACAAAGTGGTAAAAAGGTAAAATAAATTTTTTGTTTACAAACACGGCCGGCATTATTGCCATAGGGTCAGTGATGGGATGAGCGATGCAGCGCCTATGATAGACAGCCTAAGATGATTTCCATCAGCCTCATTGCTATCTGGAAGCGGGGTGTCAGGGATCCGTGACATTATGTACGGGTTACACGGGTAAATGACCATGCCACCTGAAAATGAAATGGTTGAATTGAAAACTACCAAGCTTATAATTAATTCCTTCGGTAACTCAAACATTTTAAACAGCAAATATGAATTTTATATAGTACTTTAATTATTTTTCCCTGAAGCTAGCAGTATGATAGGATTTTGATAGTTAAGTAAGTAATTTCCAAGCAGTACAGAATTCCACAATCTTATTTTCGAATCAGTCAAGGCAAAGGCAATTTTGTTTCTTGAAATTTAGGAAGCAAAAATTATTCGGGCCAAATCGGAACATATATTTCAATTTGTTTTAAATATTCTTATTGTGGAGAATTTTCTAAACAATTAATTTTCTTGAAAATGTCTCCCTAATTGTGGAAAAATTAACGTAAGCACAAGCAGAGCTGTTTTCATCTACCATTCAAAACTACATGGCGAAAATTGTGATACACATTACACCGAAGCCAAAACTTGACAAGAATAGTTTAAGCCATTAAACTAATTTTGATTAATAACAAATTCCTAAAGAAATTTCCGAGTAAGGAAGTCGAAAGTTCAGTAAAAATAACCTGACCGCTTGAACTAATTATCCCTAAACTAACCCTAATTCACAATATTAACCCTAAACTTCACAAGTGTCCAAACATTCCCCTGTTACTGAGTAGGCCATGTTATAGGATTGTAATTTGTAGAAAGCCTGACAAACATACTGTGGATGACTTAATTCCTACAATCCAGCCCCTCGCCGACTCCTATATCTATGAATAAGAGAAATTTTGCCAACGTATATTGTCGAAAATCTGTGCAAAATTATTTTGACCAGTCGCATTATCACAGAGATTGCCAGCTTTTATCAAGCTAACAACCCAACAATTGTAATCAATTCCGGCACTGTTATTGATCAGTGACTTAGAATTATGGTCGAAGCAGAATATCTTGACACCAAGAGGGACAAATTATCAAAAATTAGATATGGACAAACAAAATTAGAAAACAAAAATTATAAGTAAAACCTACATCAAAAATAAGATAAACTTAGTTTTGTATGCCATCAATACATCACTGTGTTTGTGTAAATTGGAGGCAATGTTAAGCAAAAGTATTCAAAAAAGTCTCTCCAAATCCGTAGAATTGCGCGGTGTTGTTCCCATCCCATTTAGGGAGTTTATGTAGTGTTTCGCAATTACATTGTGCTATAAAAGAAGCGATTTTATTTTCCATAATATCAGTCTTCAAACCATTCTCACTTCAAAAAGGCCTCACAAAACTTCAAGTCAAATAACCTCCTTCAGTCCACTCAATCAAGAATGCGTTCTTTCGGAATCTGTGTCCTCGTGGTTCTGCCCATTTTCTGCGGCAACGCTGCGGCAAAGGTAAGTAAAAGTTGAAGAATTGATCCAAAAATCCCTAATTATAACGCCGGCATTCGGCGTTTTCGGAGTGCATATGCTTTAAATTGTTTCGTCTTCTTAATTGGTTGTACAATATACAATATTTTACCATGAAACTAATAGTATTCCCGACAAGAATTTTTCACTCCTAAATATGGCTACTAAATACTGGGTAAATTATGGCCAGATCAATATGCCGGGGGTAAACAGGGTGTGTGGAACCCAAATAGGAAATTACCCGGTTCTCAATTCATGGTTGCTGTCGTAGTCCGTCGTCGTCGTTTGAACAGCAGAGTACAGCTGAGTACTGTCCTAAGGGGCAATGTTTTGGAAGTGGAGGACAGTGCTCAATTCGTTGCTCTTCCAAAATATTTTTTTTCTTTTTTCGGGCGAGAGGGGAAGAGGGTATTCTAAAGGTTAAATAGATTGACGACAGATGCAACGAGCGGCTTTAAGGTCATTAAGGCAAAAATTCCTATCACCTTCCTCCGCTCATTCTTGAAACACTATTCCTACCCAGACATTTATGCTCTCCTATTAATTTACATTATCCAAATGCCACGGGGGAGCGAGCCGCGAAAAATTTGATTTGACATTTGACCTTACTTATTTGGACTAGAACCAAACAAGCCTTTCCGACAACGGGATTTAAGTTACTTTCTACCCACTCAAAATGAACACTAAAACATATGTCTAGGCGGCCCATTTTTTTTTCTCAAATCCAACATGTTTTGGGCCGCCCGAATGTGCGTTGTGGGCTTAATTTTTTGGGAGTATAAAATACTTTTAAATCATTCGCTTATCATTTTCTCCGTGGTTTGGGATAAAAGGTAAATTACTTCGTTCAATTGTGTTCAAAACTGTTTTCCCTTCTGAACCTTCTCCACCCCATATACAAATTGTTACAACCAAAATCACCTTGCCTTAAATAGTGCTATTGTTGTCATTTTGCTTGTTTCTTTAAGAAATTGATTTTTTAAAAATATTACAGGATCCCACCCCCTATGAAACGAAAAACCTGCAGTATGAAGTTCAGGTAACTTTGGAACTACACTATTTCAATATAATCGAATTTTTAACAGTTCCTAATCTAAATCAAATTCTGAATGCACAACATCTTTAGCTAGCTCAACAAGCGAATTATCTTGGCTTTCAGCCGCCGGACACCCAAGTTGATGGAATCATTGACGTCTTGTTTAAAGTCGTTGATGGTAAATACTGGCAGAAGTGTAAAAGATAAGTACGTGTTGTAGTATCATACTTTAATGAATCCTATTATGTTTTGCACGTAGAGGACGGTAATGGGTCTATCACACCAAGCGAATTGGTTAACGGTCTTAAGGCAGCAGTTCCTGGGCTTGTTTGCAACGATGGAGACGCTCTAGCTTTAATCGAAAGAATAGAGAAGACTCTAAATGTCCAGGACCCTGTGCGTATTCATCATAATATTGGCTCTATTATAAGCATTGGTAACTTTGGTTAGTACCAAGTTTATTTATTGAGGAAATTTGTGTAATTACAGAATGGTGAGCTTGAAATTGGTGAAGCAAAGAAATACGTCAATGGTGCAAAAGGAATAGAAAGAACAATCCGCCTTCGACAAATCTTGTCCGCCAAAATTAACGCATAACAGAACCGTCAGGCCGTATAATCCTTAGGGATTACCCGTTGTTTTACACACTTCAATTAGTCTGTGAAACAACAAAAAAGAATTTATTTTTCAAAATAAATATTTAGTCGCATCTATATTGGTTTTGATTTATTTCCCCATTACTTTAGAAAAGTGCATCTGAAATCTCCTGCACAAATTATAGCGTTCTAAACTAGTATTAATACATGGCTGATAATCCAAGTTTTCTTTCAAGCTGTTGTTCTAAAATTCTCTTACGATTCAGAAAGCTCGTTCACATTGTTTATAAACTGCGTTGAGAATAAAGAACAGGGCATATTTAAAAAAGAATATTAATTACGCTGTCCTGCTTCCAATTAATTTAATTCGATTCCTACTAAAATGGTTGCATTAGCACACACAACCTCTCAAACTGGCTCAAACTGGTTTTTGCTATGATTCACCTTGAGTTTTTGTTAAATCCCTAAGCGATAACAAGTGTTTGGTACATGGGTTAGAAACAATCAAGAGTTAGAATATTTCATTTTCTTGCCACCATGCATTTTGGTAAGAAGAGAAGTTAGTTTAGAAATGTTCCAAAAAAAAATGGTTCCATGACTCACAGGGCCGATGAAAGACAGACAGGCTGAGCATGATTTTGCGTATACTAGCTTGCACCAGTTAACAATTCCGTGTGCAAATGTTTAACACAGACAGAAGGGCGAATCTTGCGTTGGCATGAAGGAGCTTATGCTATTTAAGAATTATCACAACTTGCAAGCCCATTAAGCACTGATGACCCCTTTTGTCAGTGTTCAAAGAACGATTGATATTATATCAATTGTGACTGACATATCAGTAAAAATTGGTGATGCAAAAATAAGACGTGCATCAAACTCAATATTGAATAATATTGAACATAATATATTAAATATTGAACCCTTAATTCAACCTTAGAGTTTTCTAAGATAACTGTCCAAACCGACCACTGACGACGGCCAGACAAACCGTACGTTTACATAAAGTATGGTAAAACAGTAAGTTAATGGGAAGTGATGGCGGTAATAGTGATTATTATCGTCATTCCTTATTGTTCTATCCCACATGGCACGGTTGTGTGTTTTTTTCTTGCACCTTCTCTCTCCCCCTCATCCAAGACAGGTAATTCCTACCCACACACACATATACATGCTCACGTGCTAAATTCCCCAATCTGAAAATATTATGGGAGCCGAGCGACCAAAACAAATTATTGTACATTTGACCGCAATCCCTTTCTATTGCGTTCATCTCCTCATCCACGAAATACTGTTCCTGCCCAACCCGCACATGCTCAAGCACTAAGTTCTAAAGGGGGGCGAGCCAAGCGAGCGACTAAACAACAGCATTTGACATTTAATATTCAAAATAAATTTCGCCTATCTGAATTGTCACGGGGAACGAGCGAACCGAGCGACAAAAACTACATTTGACATTTGACCCTTAATACTCAAGATTCAGAAATATTGGCCCTGCTCCTGAAGAGCAGGGCCAATTCAGAGTTTAAAAAATAATGAAAAAATTAGGAAAGAACAATCCACTCCGCATGTTTCTTTTTCCGACAAACGCAATTGGTTGGCGAGCGAGCGCAGCGAGCGAGCCTTCCTAAACAAGCCCGTCCGAAGACGGGAGTAAAATAACTTAGTACACGCCAAAAAAATTAACCAAAAGCATGCGTCTAGGCGGCCCGTATTTCTAAAATCCAAAACTTTTGGGCCGCCTGGACATATGCTTTACGTTAGAACGTGTGCAGCGCTGATGAGATAACGTAGTGCGCAAACAAGTACAACATAACTTAATTATTCGTTCAAAATGATGCTGACAATGACAATGTGAAACCTAAAATGTGTGAAAAGAAATGATCACTTTAACCGACATTAGACTTAAGATAACTTTTAACCGCCATTAGACTTAAGATAACTCTTCCCAGCCTGTAGAACAATGTCCCTACAAATAATTTGATGCAAGTTAAGTACCCATTCAATTCCTCTCAACTGCTACCGTCATCAGATCTTGGATTTAGCATTAGAACTAGTTCCCCAAACAACTGTTTTCCTTGGAGTGTAATATCCTAGTACTGTATGTACAATTTAGGGTACTTCTTCGTACTAAATAGAAAAAAGAGAGGGGGATCTATACGACATACGGAATATGAAAGTTTTTACAAGTTTTCAGTAACTACCGTTTTTATAACCTTGGTGGTTTGACAAATGGCACTTACAATGAGGCTATGTTAAGGGTAACAAAATTTTTGAAGGGTAAAAAGTTATGCATCAAATAGTTTGAGAATAAAAAATATTATTTCACTGTAATATATTTTGAATCTTTAATATTAATAAGGCAAGCGGTAACCTAGAATTAATTCATTAATAATAAGAATTAATTGGTCATACCACTTCAGGGGTTGGCTTTTTAATTAAATTTAGATTTCTGTTCAAAACCTACGGTAAACCAAAAACGAGCAGACCAGAGATTGAAATAGGCTACGCTCAACAGAGGACTACCACGAGATCATGTCGAATTGCAAATTTAACAACAATGATTTCTCCAAATTTGAAATTTGGGTTCATTCAAGATATTTTCAAAATCTAGTAAACTTATTGTATGGGGGCATCCATAAATTATGAGCGCCTGTAGGTGGATGAGTCCTTAGCCTTAAAGATTACGGGAGTTTATGGGGTGGGTGGGTGGATACTTGGGTAACACTACATAATCTCAAAAGTCGGTAAAAATTAAACGATTCCTGACTTTGACTAGGCATGGGGTACTAATTATGTAAACTAAGGACACTGTATCATAGTTTGCTATGGACGAGGTTTGTTAGATTGAAATTTTTGCACTTTGATCCCAGGAACTTTTGTTTTGTTTGTATACCTCTTGTGATGAGCCAGTAGATGAGAGCATAGACGAACAAGGCATAAGTGAGTAGTGGAAGCTTCTCGTGTTAAGAGGCGTCATGGCAGGATGGTAACATCCACCACCTTACTTTTTGTCTTGTCCTCGTCATAGCGTGGCTCGAAGCCCCTGATCGACTCCAGGGTCGACTGCTTGGAAGAAAGAAGTCTGCTTGGAAGTAGCCGTGTCTCATTCTGTTCAAGGCCATGCGAGTTTCTCTGCATTGGCAGGAGGAATAGTTAAGAGACGTTGTTGTTATTGTCCTAAAGGGAGACGGGCCTCCATGAGGCGCTCTGAATGCTCTTGTTAGAGATAGCGCGTTGAGTTGGTTGCTTGTGTGGACCACAAGTGTGAGCAGGAGGGAGATGTGATGAGCCAGTAGATGAAAGCTAGTAGATATCTTCAAGGCTTCCAGCTTCATTCATTCTGGCGGAGTTGAAAAACATTTTCCCTTTCTGATTATGATTAGTTTTTCTACGTATATGACGACACTAAAAGGGGAGAATGAATTGAGTAGAAAATTCTTCACAACAAAGATTTCCTAACAAAAAAAAACAAAATTTAAGTAGAAGCTTCAATTCTACGCCACTAATT
>JABASL010001702.1:0-10222 GCA_019775825.1 Neanura muscorum
TGCGAACAGCAATCATGTAGGTGACAACTATACATACAGCAAGGACTAGAAAATAGATTCTGTGAACAGCAATCATGTAGGTGGCAACTATACATACAGCAAAGACTGGAAAATTGATTCTGCGAGCAGCAATCATGTAGACAGCAACTATACTTACTGCAAACGTCCAGGCAGAAATTACGTAGCGATATTCTAGGGGAGGAATCAAATAGCAATCATGTATGGTGATCGTCTCGACAAGGGATTCCGTAGACAGCAAATTTGGCACAAAATATTGCTACAGCAATATTCTAAGCGAGAAATCAAAGAAACAAAGTATGAATACAGCCATCATCTAGACCGCAGCAATAGGGTACAAAAATATTTTGGATTCCAGAAACAGCAATTTTGAAATGCCATAAAAATATTCGTAGCGGGAATCCTGTGAAACAGGGCAAAATTTGATCATTCGTATCGAGTTTTGTTTATCGAAGTTTACGGATCTGCAGCTATGTTTTTACTTTTCCTAGATTTTGTATCCGAGAATTCCCGTTGTTTGCCCCTCGTGGGATATCCCGCTTCCCGAAAAAAGCTAAGGAAGAAGTAACGAGTAGGGAATGAGTCTAAATTAATGATGGAAGTGTCCCCACCCCCATTTCAAGTCCCAAGTCTCCCTGCCCCCTGATTATAATATTTTAAGTCAAAAAGGATATTACACTCCTGCCTTAAATATTCATTCAAATTCCCACCCACCCAGCATCCAATCCCACCCTCTCTTGCCCCCTTTCAGAATAATCAATGGAAATTAACCGCAGTGAATTAATCCCTTTTCACCATGGGTCCGTCTTTTCCCTTCCTTTCTTCAACTTTGAAAATATTCCAACTCTACTATCTTCCCATTCTTGTTCGTCTTGCCTTTAAGTTTGAAAATCCCGCCAACTTTTGAAATGTTCGAGACGCCCACTTTGTCAACACTTTGTTAAGAAAAGGAGAAAGCGAAGGAAGAGAAAGCTCAATAGATTAAAAAGCAACGGAGCGGATCATTATCCTTCTCCTTTTCTTCATGCATAGGCCATCAAACGTCTTGCCTTTTCTTACACAATTCTCTGATTGGTCCAATTTCAATTCAAATCTTCTTTTGTGTCCCGCCACATGAAATCCAACCATTACTAAAAAACCCCGCTGTATTCAACAAAGGATTCAACCCTATTCAAAATAGCGCTTCTTTGGCGCCAAACACATAAAATAAAGTTCCTGCACGTGATCATAAATTCTGTTTGAATAGACACAAAATTCTTAAATCGAAATCTTATATAAAGGGAAAATAGTTTTTTTTTATTCTTCCCTACATCTCTGAATAAATATTGGATTATTCAGGGTCAAAGATTCATATGCATTTTTTGCATGTACATGTTCATAAGAAAAATTACTGCGACCATATTTTTACTCATAGTAAATCCCATAAGAAAACTGTCACCATTACATTTTCCTAGTATTTTTGTCTAAAGTATAAAATTTCATAAGAACTTTCACTTGCTTTCTCTTGAGTGCCTTAAGTTTCAGAATTGCCTCCTTTTGTATTACGTGTTCACCCCCATAAGACACATTTGCAATTTGATTTTTGCCACATGAAATTTTGTATGAAAATTTGCACATAGTTTTTTGCCTCATGATATTTTGTATGAAAATTTGCACATGCTTTTTTGCCTCATGATATTTTGTATGAAAATTTGCACATGCTTTTTTGCCTCATGACATTTTGTATGAAAATTTGCAAATGCTTTTTTGCCTCATGATATTTTGTATGAAAATTTGCACATGCTTTTTTGCCTCATGAAATTTTGTTAGAGCAATGTTTGAAAGGGTTTTTGCCTCGCAAAATCTCGTAAAAAAATGAACCTAGTTTTTGGTCATATAAAAGCTAGCACAAATTTTTTTGAACCGGTTTATTTCTGCCCCGTGAAATCTCCCGAGAAAATTTGCACATGGTTTGTATGCCTTGTAAAATTTCGTACGAGTTTGGACCTGGTTTTCCACATGAATTATGCATGTGATCTCACATTAAAAGTCCCATAAGAGAAAGTCCCGTGTAGCAACTACGGGCAACTTTCCCTTTACGGAAAACTTTTTGTAGTTATGCGTCGTATCGTCACTGTTTTTCCTTTTTTTTGCCCATTTTTATGAAAACTTGGAAACTTGGAAACAAAAAGAATGATGAGTCGTTTTATTTTATTTTTTGAACTCAAGTTGATCTCATTTCTATTAAATTATATCTACTTTTCCTACCAAGAAATTAGATGAGTTTCTCTTGTAAAATTTATTTTAACTTTTTTTAACTTTGGCGGGTCTCTGTTAGAAATGGACTCAATTACAGAATTGAAACACTTTTTTTTTTAGTTTTAGAAAGGAAATGATGCCGTGTATCTCAAGTTATCTGGGTGAATATAAATAATTGCTTATCATGACTAGAGAGGAGGGAAAAAGGCGCTAAAAAAGTTTTTCCATTTGAACCTTTCCTTTTTTCATGCCTTGGGTGAAAGTTGAGTTTTTGTGCGGCCCATTTAGACCTCCGGTTAATTAATATTGCAATTAAAGGAAGAAGATAACCTCCATCGTAGGCACAAGAGGAAGAAAATAAATTCAAAACTTCTCAAAAATAAAAAATACCCGGGAAACATTTCCCTTTCGAAAAAAAAATTCCCGGGTAGAAAGTTTCCCTTTCCAGAAAAAAAAGAGGCAAGGAAAGGAGATGACAGAAAAGCGGGTTGTAGAAGTCTCCGTGTCAGAATTAACAAGTTACCTTTCTCTTTCCCTTCTTGTGACAGCCACAAGTGGGAGGAAAAGGTAAACGAGAAAGCGGGTAACTTAAGCTTACCCGCCACAAAATCCTGCCTTTTCCCACCCTACAAAAAATCTCACTTTTAAACAAAAATAGTCCGGGAAAATTCAAATTTTACCCCACTAAATTCAATTTTTCAATTTTTCGTTACGGCTTCAACTGAATATTTTCGCAATTTTTGTCTCCCCCCCCTGCCCCATAAACTAACATTTATATCGCAATTTTCCCACAACAATTTCTCGCAAGTTTTGTACCCCTCCCCCCTTCAACTAACATTTTTCGCAATCCCCCCACTACAATTTCTCGCAGTTTTTGTCCCCCCCCCCCCCCTCGTTCAACTAACATTTTTCGCGATTCTCCTACCCCCGCGGCCACAATTTCTCGTAGTTTTTGCCAGCCCCCCCCCTCAACTAATTTCGGTCGGAATGTTGCCATTTCAAGTATAATTTTGTAATTTCCGAAATTTTCGTCTATAATTTTTTGTCGTGAATTTTTTAATTGAAAGCAATTTTGAAATATTGAAGTTATAAAAACGGGGTTCAAGTATTGGAGTGTACGGGTAATGAAAATTTAATGGGAAATTTCTGTGCCTTGGGAAAAAAGCCGTAAGATTCTGTGAATGTTTTGAATGTCTAAGAATTTGTGTTTGATGATTCCATTGAATTTTTTTTTCATTTGAGTACGATGAATGGCAAAGCATAAAATTGAGATGTTGTAAAAAAGGCGGGAGTTTTTGGGAGGCTGTTGGATGAGTCATGGAGAATATTGTCAATAATTTAAAAAGAGAAAGCGACGTCGTCTCACTCCCAAAGAGAAAAAAAAAGAGAATCAATGGCTAATAGGCCCTACAGTAGAAGGATTTTGAAAAAGGCGCTTCAACTTTTTCCATGCAATGCATTGTAATGGATCTCACTTGATTTGTTCGTAAATAGAAAATATTCAAAGTTTCCCGCTTCATACTACTCTGCGCCCCATTTCAAAAATCCAGCATTTCATATTCCCCGCTCCATTTTCCGCCTCTGTTGGAATCATCGGCCGATCCTAAGTATCTCTGTCTGCCTCCCCAGTCTTTTGATGCCGATAAATCACCTCATTAAAGCCAAGGCTTCGCTTTCTCCTTCTTTTGGGACCTACCAAAACACATTTTGAAAAAGAACCCACTCCCCACCTACTCCCACTCCCCACCAAAATACTAACCATCAACCATACTCAAACAACAGTCTCCCACTCAACAATCATACACTTCACATTTATTTTAAGGGCTTATAAACCTTGTCAAAAAAAGTCGGAGAAAGTAGCAAGATTTGAAAGTTTAAAAAAATCGTCCATTCGCACATTTACCCAAAACTTTCACCGTATTGACCTCGATAACAAAATGTTTTATGTTTCGACCTTACATTTAGCTTTTTGAAAATTTTTTAACTTTTTGATATTTTTTTACTTTTTGAAAAAATTTTTACCTTTTGATATTTTTTTTTACTTTTTAAAAATTTTTAACTTTTTCAAAATTTTTTAGAATTTGATAAGAATATTTGATATTTTGAGACTTGAGAAATGAGGTATAGGATATTCCTAGAAAGAGAGAGAAAAGGGAGAAAGTAAGTCTTATACATTTGGAATGTGAGAGGCATAACTTTTTGGGACCATTTTCTCTGCCTATTTCTATTCTTTTTTTGCCTATTGTGGTTTGGGTAAAAGCGATTTTTCACCGTTGAATTCCTACTGACTCTAAGCCTAGGCAGTAGGATTATGAAGGAAGAGAAAAGGAATAGAAAGTCTGGAAGCGGGACGATTTCCCTAAGATTTCTGAAGCTTTCCCTCCCTTCAATGTGACATGGCCCCTAGAAAATGGGGGGTGGGGAGTAGGGTAAGAAAGGGAGAATTTTGAAGACGAAGGAAATGTCATATTTCATTTGACAATATTCCAAAGACTCTTAGCATATATTATTCCAAAAGGATTGAGACAGCCATTTGAAAATCCCGCGTCGACGGAGGATAGAGGCAAAGTGCCTTTCTCTTTTTTTTTTAAAATAAAGGAGATGCAGATTAGGAAAAATGATTTCTGAGCTCTGTTGTCTTCTTCACCATACAAAAGAATTCAAATTCGGTTGTCATAGTAACTTGATTGATTTTAAATGCTTATAAAAAATCCAACACCATAGCAACCTGATATTACCATTGTTACTATGGTAACTACTGAGTTACCATGGTAACTGATAAGACATTAGTGGTAACTCCGTGTGGTAACCTCCTTCCGATATGCAAATATAGAGCTGACTGACTTGTCTCTGCCTCCTCCATCTCTGTCTCACTAAAGACTTTCTCCACTTTCTCTGCTCATTCCCGCTAGTCAGCGTTATCATCCCAAATGAAGTCAAACGGTATATTTAATCTCTGGCTCATCCAAAATCATTCCAAATTCTATAGTCTTAAAATTTTGAACTTTTTTAAAAATTTCAAAATCTTTTTAAAAAAGTGTGAAATTTTTTAACTGAATGTGAAGATTAAAATTTTGAAAATATTTAATATTGTTTAAAAAATTGTTTAAATTTAGGCCTTTCGAATAGTTCGAAGTAGTAAAAATAAAGACAAGTGTGGATAAGCATATCAATGAGATTTTTTTTACCACGGCAGATTTACGAGTAGTTTTTTTTTTTAAATTGAGGTGACATTTTAAAAAATGTGGTGAAAATCAGGTATGCAGGAGACGAGAATTTTCTGTACCCTTCAACATGAAAGTCATTTTCAAAAGACAAACGGAGACAACTCTGTTTTTTTTTGTGTCAAGCAAAGAATTTTGACTTATTTTGAAAATTTATGTGTAAATTTTATTCCTGATTATAATTCTATAAGCGAATCAGGAAGAAGAGGCCCTGTGAGAGTCCCCCCTCGCCCCCCCCCCCCCCCGACTTCCAATGTCTTATGGCTCTACGGAAGATATCCTCCTTTTGATCTTGATAAATCTTTGGAGAAAGTACTTTCTTCGGATAGCTCTACTACTAAGTAAATAAGTCCCTTCGCCCCCCTCCTTCTAGCCCCCCCCCCTACTTTCACCATCCCACCAAGTTCAAACAGAAACTTTGAACAAGGACATACTAAAAAATAGATATCACCATCCAGCACCTCCCACCCACAGGCTTTAAAGTATTCTCATCAAAAGCGAAAACAAAAACTCCAGCCAGGTTGTCGCCCCCCCCCCCACCCCGGGAAGATGGAGGGGTGGGGTCATGATGAGGGGGTTGTGGCTAGTCCATGAACACTGGAAATATGCAAATGATTCTTAACTTTACGTTCAATCACAGCCAAGGGTAGATGGGGAATGGGTGATTTTGGGACATAATTTAAGGGGGGAAGGGGTCAAAAAGCAAGGCGCGAATAATTGATTTTCTCTTACATTTTCCAAAATTTGCTTCATTTTCAATCTGATTTTGACTTTTGCCATAAGTTTCCTTTAAAGTGGAAGCATGCAACGAAGCGATAAACATGTCTAAAAGAGCTTTAATTTATTAATTATGAAGCTCAAAAACTTTATAAACCAAAACCATGCCTTAAATCTTTTACTTCCACACGATTTGGGCGACATTAAACACGAAAGAAAAAGTGACACGAAGAAAAGTTGGTAAATTTCTTACCTTCCTGATACTGGATTGTGGTGACCCCATTTTGAATTTCCACTGCGGTTTTTCAGAGTTCTGAAATACAAAAATAAGCAAAACTGGAATCAATTTCTGCTAATTTTGGTTATTTAATATCTTAACAAAAATATAAGTTTCAAAATATTATTTGACCCATGACCTGTTGGAATCCCCATTTATGGGGAATAAATTGATAATTTTTATGGCCCCTTGCCTAAACCTACCTACAATAACCATAACCCAAATAAGAAAATCGGTTCATTTTTTATCGTTTTCGTGCTTGTTTCACCTGACACCAAGTGACATGTGACGTGTGACATGTTGAGCATATTGAGTATTTATGACCTCATTTGTCACACCACTCAAGACTAATGAAGACAAGAACCATCTACCAGCCAATCAGAGAAGTAGAAAATTGGAAGCTAAGGAGAATGGAGCCAAACTATGCGGGAGATTCAAATTTTATTTTCAAATTTGAAGTTCAAATTTTAATTTCAAATTTTGCCTGGTGATTGATTTAATTTGATTTCAAAAAATTGATTTTTAAAAATTTGTTAGTCAAGTTATTTGAAGCGTAAGCATACTGTGGAAGTTTAGGGCAATAAATTTGTCGTTTTGAATTTATGTGGAAGGGGTGTCCCAAAGAGGTTTTTGATTTGTCAATATTTTGGCTCAATAAGGCTAAATCCATTGATCTGGTACATGATCAAAAAAGAAAGGAACATTCAAATCCTGTACTGCCAAAAGTTGTAGAGAAAGAGACAAGTAAATCTGTGCACTTTTGGAATGGAGGGGGATAGAAGGAAAGATTTGTGGTTGTTCATCCCATGTCTTTCTCCGTGTAAAAAAGAAAGTAAAAGAGAAAGTTTTTTTGGTAAAAAGGAGAACTGAGAGGGATTTCCATTTGAAAAATCTTTTGAAAGTGGTAACTATCTTTGTTACATCACTCTGGGATCCATGTGCAAGATCCTTGGATGCAATTGAGAGTGCATTAAAGTCTCCTAGTCTTAAGAGTCAAAGAATAGGAGATCAAAAGGATAAGAAATTGGAAACATACATCAATGTGAACAAGGAAATACTGCCATCTCTAAAACAAAAACGGCCTAAAAGTACACAAAAACCTGCTATAGTGCACGGGACAAATTGTACAAAAATTAGCCGTAGTGACACAAACAAAATGCAATAAAAGAGGCAGAAGTGACCAAAAATGAGGTATAGCGCATAATGGGTCAAAGTGACCAAAAATATCTACAGCGCGCAATAACCCGCCTAAGTAACCAAACAGCAATAGACAGCAAACAATAACGGCCCATAGGTAAAAGCGTACAAAAGTGGGCTACAGTGTGCACAAACTAGCTGAAGTGCACAAAACCAACTCATTGTGCACAAAAACGGGCTAAAAAGGGTCAAAACGCCCAACTTATAGAGCACAATTACCAGTTAAAGTAAAAAACCAAGCTACTGTGAGCAATAACGGGTCATCTAAAAATAAATTTATGCAGAGCAAAATAGCAGGCCAAAGTCACCAAAAACAAGTATCAGTGCACAATAGCAGGCCAAAGTCACCAAAAACAAGTTTCAGCGCACAATAGCAGGCCAAAGTCACCAAAAACAAGTTTCAGGGCACAATAGCAGGCCAAAGTCACCAAAAACAAGTTTCAGCACACAATAGCAGGCCAAAGTTCCCAAAAACAAGTTTCAGTGTACAATAGCAGGCCTAGGCCAAACTCACCAAAATAAAGTTTCAGTGCACAATAGCAGGCCAAAGTCACCAAAAACCACTAGACGTTAAACCGCCCACTATGTGACTACTTCATTTGGCATTCGGACTCCTTTATTTGCCATTTGAGTTGCCATTTTGGAATACAAAATAAACTTTGTTTTTCCTCATAGCAGGCCAAAGTCACCAAAAACAAGTTTCAGCGTACAATAGCAAGCCAAAGTCACCAAAAACAAGTTTCAGCGCACAATAGCAGACCAAAGTTCCCAAAAACAAGTTTCAGCGCACAATAGCAAGCCAAAGTCACCAAAAACAAGTTTCAGTGCGCGATAGCAAGCCAAAGTCACCAAAAACAAGTTTCAGTGCACAATAACGGCCATAGGTGAAAACTCGCAAAGCGGGCCACCGTGCACGCAAACTGGCTAAGGACCACAAACACAAGTCAGCGTTCATAAAAGCGGGTCAAAGTGCACAAAACGTCCCAAAATCTACAAAGCAAGGCATAAAGTCAACTAAAATATTCCAAAGATAAAACGGACCAAGTGTACATAAAAACGGGCCAATGTGCATTGTTAGTGCCTTAACAGTATACAAAGCGGGCAAAACTTTAGCCACGGAGCACAAGGCTGTCAGGATACACAAAAAAGTCAAAAGTCAAACATACTAATTGTGCTCAAGTGCATACCAATTGACTAAAATGTGCATGTGCACTCGGACATAGCAGCACTGCACACAAAAGTTTGCCTAAAAGGGAACGGAGTACCATATTTTTATAGTTGGAACTAGAAAATGTTTACTAAGCCGTCCAAATTTGCACAATTTGCACAAGTGCGCATAATATTTGTAATGGTAGTAAAGAAAAGAGGCGAAATTGAAAAAAAAGAGGTGTGAAATGTGAAAAGAGTGAATGAAGAGAAAGTTGATAGAAAAGGTATAAAAGTGATCGTGGAGGAGCGTTGAAAGATGTGTACAGGATTGATGAGTTTTTGTAAACAGGAGAAAGTATCTTATGGAAGTTACACGTAAAAAGAGAAAGTTAGAATGAAGATCCTGTGTGTGGAATTCCAGAATGATGGTATAGGATGGTGGGTAAGTGTGGATAGGGTGGAGGAAGTAGAAGATGACACTATGGAGGCCCTTACTTTCTCTAAAGTCTTAAAGTGTATAAGTTGGAGGGGTTTTTGTGGGCCCTTTGAAAAATGCCTCCTTTTCCTTCCTCTGGATCACTTTCTTTTCTTTACTTTTTCCTTCTCAACACATGAGTTCAACAGGTTAACACACACACACACATACACGGCATCCGCCCAGGAAAAGAGAGAAGTCACTCACTTGTAGGCAGGCCAAGAAGCTACTACTGTCCTTCAACACGCTCCAAAACACTTTATTACAATTTACAAAACAACACAAACATTACTCAACTTTCTCCAATTTTCACTAATTTTCAACGCTTTTCTTGAAGGCTCTCTTCAAGGGCTTCAGGCTCCTCAAGGGTACACAATTTTCAACCCCAAAATTTCCACACTGTATGGCTCCCAAAGCCTTTTTTCCAATTTTCATCAATGTCAGGGCGATAACTTTCTGGGGAACGACTTTCTCCAGGGCTTCTCTTCGCAGCTCCCAACTTCAGGTTGAACTTCAGGTTGAACTTCAGGTTCAACTTCAGGTTCAACTTCAGGTTCAACTTCAGGTTCAACTTCAGGTTAAGGGAGTGGGTTGACCACGACAGGTCAACCGTAGATAGAAGGTTGCCCACCAGGTCCAGAGCCAGGTTGACTACTGTCCCTTGTCAAGGCTTCTGCCCAGGGTAGTCCTGGTCAGTCCAACAATGCCCGAGGGTCGTGAAATATGTTTTGGCCAAAATTATTTGGAAAATGCTTGAATGGTGGTTTGAGATGGAGGTTATAAGGGCCCCAGTTTTTTGTGTTTGATTTACTTTTCTTTGAATAATTTGTATGTGATTGGTGATAATGAGGAGAGAGATGTTGTTTGAGGGGCAGGATGAAGGGGAATGGCGGGACTATGTTTGAATTGAGTGTAATATGTGTATGT
>JABASL010001703.1:0-10221 GCA_019775825.1 Neanura muscorum
GGATTTCCGGATTTTTGTCAGCAGTATCAACAGGTCCAATTTTCTTTGCACTGTCAAGGTTTCTCAGTGGAGTTGTACAGGGAGGTAAGTTGTTGACCCTTTGACCTTTATATGGAAAGTTACTGGACCACTTAACAAACTTTGACAACACAACAGTGACTTTACAAGTCACTTTAATTATTTGGTGGAATTTAGACCTGCACAATGCAATGGCGTCAAATCTGTGGCTGTGTTTCATTTTGGGGCATTGGGGAAATGTCATTTGATACTTATAGGATATCTAATTTCAAGTATCTTATTACACTTTCAGGGGTCACGACCTTTCCAGGTTTTTTGAATTTTATAACCGCAGTGTGAGTTGCTCAGCGCTTTTTAAATTCAGAATATCGAGTCGAACGTTGACGCCACTTGAAAAAAAAAATTAAATCAAACTTCCGACTGCAGAAGTTAATCCTGTACTTTTTGTTTGGGCAGACTCTTCCAAGCATTTTCGCAATTGAAGTCGATCATTTGACAAATTGGTGTTATTTTTTTTTACTTTAGTTTTGGGTTCACATATTCCGAAAGCAGTGCTCTACACAATATTTACAGCGCTAGCTATCCTTAGCTCAATCATTGGATTTTCTGTTCCAGAAATGAGTAGCAAGCCCCTATTTGTGGATGGTTGAAGCCATCCGAAGATTTAAAAAACTAGAATCCGAAGTGTTTAAAAATACTGGAAAACCGTGCTCATACTTGTAAGCCAAACAAGCTCGTCCTAGGACGTGCTGGATGCACTAAATGTGTAACAAAAATTTGCGTGTCGGTATACATCCTCCTAGGTCGGTATCCATCCCGCGGTGGAAAGGGCTTGTTTAGCTAGTCTAAATAAGAGTCAAATGTCATGCAGGTATTTTGTTAAGGGTAGCTCGCTCCCCCTCAGACCCAGTGAATTAGGGGTTCAGCCTGAGGGGTGTGTCGTTTTGGTTACGTAGGGCGGTTTTTATTGATTTTTTTTTGAAAATGTTGAGAATATGCAAATGAGTTTTTTTTGCTCCGTCAAAGGAAATCGCTCTTCTTTGAAGAGATTTGGACTTTGAACCTGCTCAACACCACCACCCACCAACCCGCTTTTATATTATAAGTATAATTTAAAAATTCAAGTTACCTAACACACGTAGATTTTCAATGGATTAATTGTCTTGCGAATTTATTTGCAAATTCCTCGCAGATTGTAGAACACGTTGATTATTTCTGGCGATTAAGCTTGAGCTGTATTTTTTGCGCAGACGCAGGAATTGCCAGTGAATCATGGTACTACAAGCGTTTCGGGGTTTTTCCCCCATCGGTACACGTAACTAGTAATGTTCATTGTCTAGTTTCCGTTTGAACAACTTTTTTTAGATATTCGTCGAGATGAAGTAAAAGATTAAAAATGTGTGTAAGAGATTCTAAAAATCTAAAAATAAATATTGTGTAATGCATCCACACACCATAGACTCTGCTCAGTATTTTTCTAATCCTTGGAAGATTTGTTCCATTTGGCAAGAGCCACCGCCCTCAATTTTCAATTGCCAATACTTCATTTTAGAAAATCAAACATCCGTAGACTTGTTCAGTTTTTGAAAAAAAAAGTGTTACCAAAATTATCATCTAAACGCCACTGAATATTTTTAAAGGACCTCAGCCTCCAGTTGAATCATCCAAATTAGCGTAACTTTCAACTTCATCTTGAAATCTGTGTTTTGGGTATGAATTTCCTTTGTTTTATAAAACTTTTTCATGAACATGAGATTCATTGAGGGAAGGATTCTTTTGTCTTTTATAATAATTTTAAATGTTAGAATATGAGGGTTAGAGTTCATGATGCGGAAACAACATTTATACATTCGAAAACTTTTTCCACGAACTGTGACGATACGAATTTCAGACGATTCACACTCAAAAATCAGCTAGAGCAGAGTACACGGGGGACAAACCTTTCTAAAATTTTAGTTCAACATTTTCAAAAAAAAATTGCCACATTAAAAATAAAAACTATTTCTAACAAATTATATCACAAGTGTCCTTAAGTTGTGTAACTGCAAATGCAACTTGTCGAGTTGCTTGTTGCTTCTTGTAAGGTTTAATTTTTTTTAAATTTTAATTATTGTTTATTAAGATGCTAGAAACGTTTAGTGACAATTATTGGCCCTCATTCTCGTCCTGAATGGAGAAAACAAAAGAAATTGAAGTTCGAATCAGACGCTGTTGGATCTTTGGGCTGATCTCTCTTCTTGTTGGGCATTTAAACGGTAAGCGCCAAATATTGATACTTCCCAATTACGCTCCCAATAAAATACGACCTTGAAAACTTTGCGTTTTAAAAATGCGAGTTTGAAGAATTCGGGTCTGAAAAATAGGAGTTTGAAGAATACGAAATGCTTGAGAAATACTACCAGTTTTTTTAATATTGGAGATGGTAAATTGTTAATTTTGACTAATTCTGTCAATTAAAGTCGAACTTTATATTATAATATTACGATTTTTGAAATTTTGGTATAACAACATAATTAGAGTTAGGTTAGGGTCATCAATGGTTAGGTTAGTTAGGTTAGGAATAACCAACCACTGAATAACCATAACCCAGAACCGGAAATTGTAACGCGAATACCCAAGTGTTCTTGAAAATAAGTTGTAAAAGGTGACTTTTTTTCAGGTCCAGTCACGCACTAAAGAGCGCGTGTCGAGTTGTGGTTTTTCTGGTATAAAGTTTTCTACCCAATTTGAAGATGAGATAAAAGGTGACTTTTTTCAGGTCCAGTCACGCACTAAAGAGCGCGTGTCGAGTTGTGGTTTTTCTGGTATAAAGTTTTCTACCCAATTTGAAGATGAGCAAGCATGAATGATAGCTTTGTTAGGCATGGTTGACCTCAGGGAGGTCATCTGATCTAAAAATCAAGGGCACGAGTTTCCTTAATATTTCTTTGTAAATATGACAGGTGGGGAAGGTGTGAGTGCCAGAGCGAGCCAGGATTCGAATGGAGTTGAAATAACGCGGTTCATGGTGCCACCGTCCATTGAGAATGGAAGTGTGGCATATGTTGATTTAGACTGTGAATACACTTTACAAGACAATGTGACAGAATTGCTGGTTGTGACCTGGTATCACAATGACTCCAAAGTCGAGAAAATTGTCTACAAATGGATTCCAGATCACAATATTCAAAGGGCCTATGGACTTTTGGAAAAGCGCCTAGATTTGAATTATGTTGTCTCAGACGTTCCTTGGGAAAAACACAGAGGACTTCGTATTTTGAAACCTACGACGGAAGTTAGTGGAAAATACAGGTGCGATGTATCTACAAAAAATGTGAGACGCCATCTTAGAATTAATTACGTTTAAATTTCTAAAAAATCTTCTTCTTTTTTTTCAAAATTTAACGTAATCCTAACCGTTTGGATTTTTTTTTTAGAACTTTTGTAATTTCATTTGCTTTTGTATTCAACAGGGTCACAAAACCGAAGGATCCTTACTAATCGTTTACTGTAAGTAATTTTGGAAATTACAGCACAACTCTGTGATGTGATAGTTAATTGAAGCTAATTTAGATTTGACCTTTACCAGCTAAACCAACTGAGTATGACCTTGAGGTCAAGCAAGGTGAGAACGACACCACCGTTAATGTTTCCTGTTGGGCTCGCAGAACTTATCCGAAGGCTAAGCTCACAATTTCCTTTGAACAGGACAAAAATCATAACAAGAAGTAAGAATACATTTTATAAAAGTGACTTTCAAATGGTGGAAAATTTAATTTTGGGCCTCGAAATTTTAACTGTGATGGCATAATTTAAATTTTTAATTGACCTGTAGACTAACTGATATGAATGAAGAGTCATCCTGGGCGTCTGGAGCTTATGACATTCGAGTCTTTGGCGTAATTGATCGAGACATACTTCCAAAGTCTACAATTATCACCTGTGATATTAAAATACCAAATACAAGTTACTGGAAGCGGAAGGAAGTTAAATTGAGTGGTAAGGTCAAACACTTCAATTTTATGCTTAAAAATCCACTTTAGTTGACCTTTCACCTCTTTTTCAGGTCACGGAACTCAAGGTAAAATTTTCTGGAGAAAAAAAACACTCCAAATTATTATGTTTGTCTACGTTAATTTTTGGTATATATTTAGATGAACTTTCAAGATCAACATCTTCTAGAATTGGAGGGGCCATTTTTATAATAATTCTAATTCATATTTGGACGTGACTTGACCTTCACGTCAATACCTAAACCTAAGACCTGAGACCTTGGATGTCAGTCCATTTACGCCTTTTGGCGTGAAATACGTGAAGACGTAATTACGGAAGCTTATTTTTGGGCCTGCCTGAATGAGAGGCTGATAAATTCTCAAACTGATTTTCAAAATGCTGAAATGACGTGTAATTGGTGTAAAAAATCTTGTTAGCACCTCCTTGCTAATGACAAAATTGCAACTGCCCCCGCACAGGGGACACACAGGATCTTTCTTGGCTTCCACAATAAATATTTGCAAAATCATAAAAAAACAATGTTGACTAAAAGTTATTTACGTCGAATGAGGAGCGTCTGTATGAAGCTTCTACGAAAAAGTTGGACGTCAAATGTTGACTTTTCGTTTGTGTAAACTTTCGTTGAAATTTCAACATAAATAGGATGGAAAAATCAAAGAAATTGAACTCAAAAATCATACTCCAGAGTCGCGTGGCAATTTTACACTTTGACTAACGAAAATGGACGCTTGGACCATTTTGTTGTGTTTCCTTTTGATGATGGCCATTAGTGAAGCCCAAGAAGCCTCCGAGACGACTACAACAGAATCTACCCAAACTACCACCATTGAAACACCATTTGTAATAGTACAGGGGGAATTAAGGCGGTCAGGGGTAAGGTCAAATGGATTTGGCAATTATCTAAGCTATTTATTACAATCATTTTCCGATGACCTCCTCAGCGTTTCCAGTGTCAAGAACAAACGGAAGACTTAGAGAGATTGCAGCGTCTAGGCGAAAAGAAGTGTCGGTGTCCCACAATTTTTGCACCGGTTTGCGGTAGCGATGGAGAAACTTATCGTAAGTACAAAACCAAAACCCATGTCACGCGATAAATTTTTTAAAATAATTCAAAATTAAATTGAAAATTATTTAAAAATTTATGGCAGACAACCGCTGTTTCCTCAATTGTACTGCAGCGTTCCGGTATCAAGGTAATTTAATCACAGCGATTTTGAAAAAAAAACTTGTAATTTTAAATTGGATTACTTAGTAAAAAGTAATTGACATTTTAGGATTCGCTACCTCTCCATTAACCCTTCAATCTTGGGGACCATGTCCAGTGGAAGAAACCCAAAGTTAAGGGCAGCCTATAGAAATTTAGCCGTAACTTCACCGGATTTATTGCATCGATTCAACGACAATCAAGTTTACAAGCTATTTTTGTGCTTTGATATTGTACAGGGTGCTCAAATAAAAATGCAGATTTCAGGCATATGACTGAAATTATAATTTGAATTTAATCAAAAATTGAATAGTTTACTTCAATTACGACTTAATTTTAAGGGTAAAAGTGTTCAGCCTTTTCATTTTCTAGAAGTAAATGACATGACCTGATTTCAAAAGTTTAAAATGTTCGGTCAATAAGCTTCGGTCATCACAAAAATTCAACAGCGTGCCTCCCTCCTACCATTCCTAGGGAATTTGACCTTGCCCGGTATTCAGAAAGGTCAGGTCACCTCACCTCCACTGGCACCTCTATGTGTCAGATTCCTTCAATTTTACTTACAAAGTTGTGCACCTTGTCCCCATGGGAACGGAGGAGCGTCAGCCGAGGGGTTTCAGAAATAAAAAAAATTCGCAAAAAGACGCAAATCGTCAGAGTTTTCGAATGGGGAAATTAAACTTGGTGGATTTGGCGGTAATTTCAACAAACATTAAAGAAAATTAGTTGCATTTAAAAAANGGGTTTCAGAAATAAACAAATTTCGTAAATGTGCTCGCTCGAAGTGTGGTGTAATTTTGGTTTGAAGTTTCTAAATGACCTAAAACGTTTGGAGTTACTGAATACGAAAATGGAGTCTTCCTTGTCGGGTACTGAAGATGACGAATTCGCCAAAACGGTAAGTAAAATGGCAACAGTTTTGATCAGAGGTCATAGGTCACAGTGTATTTTATTATTTTAGTTGAAACGAACTTTGGGATCTGTAAAAAGAAATGTCATGGACCAAATTGTTCCAAAATATTTGGAATCTGATGAACAGAAAGTGTGCGTTGCTGTGCGAGTACGACCTCTAAACAAAATCGAACTGGAGAATGGCTGTAGTGATATTGTGACCGTTGACCAATCAGCGAATAAGATTTCCCTTCGGCGACCTTCGGCACCATTAACAAAATCAACTGAGCCTAAATCGTTTGTATTTGATGCCGTGTTTCCACCAATAACCCAACAAGCGGATTTGTACAATCAAGTGGCAAGGCCTATCGTACAAAATGTAAATTCAAGGTTATAATGGAACCATTTTTGCGTAGTAAGTACATTTAGTCTAAATAATTTACTGAAAAATGGCAGAAAAAATTGCGAAAAAATTGGAAACATTTTTTTTAAAATTATTTTTGTAAAAATTAGCAAATCAATAAAAATGTAAGACTTTTGGTTTCCATTTTCCAGTGGACAGACAGGGACTGGGAAAACGTTTACAATGGTAAAGGGCAATATACATTTGAACATTTCTATTTAAAAAAAAATGAGTTAATTGTTAATTTAGGAAGGTGAGAGAACCAGTGCAGAACTCAAGGGAATCATTCCAAATTCTTTTGCTCAAATCTTTAGTCACATTTCAAGGGAAACTGGAACTTCTAAGTAAATTGTTAATTTAATTGTTAACTAAATTAATCCTTTGGCCCTCTTTTTAAAAGTCAATATTCCAGATTTTTAGTTCGGGTAACGTTCCTTGAAATTTACAATGAGGAAATTCGTGACCTTTTAATTGGAAAGGAAACGCCAAAGAAATGTGAAATTAAAGAAAGTGAAACTGGAGTTTATGTTAAGAATTTGTGTTCGTTCGTAGTCAAAAGTGAAAAAGACATGGACAGAATTCTGGCTGTTGGCAAAAGGAGTCGTAAGAAGCGTTTTTTTTTTAAAAATAAGTAACCCTAACCCTGCTGAACCCTACCAAAACCTTAAGCTAACCTTAAACTAAACTGACTAACCCTAAACTAACCCTAACAGACTACGTGTACGGTTACATTCGCTCGGTTAAGTTTGAGCTATCGGATAACCCTAAACTAAGGAGCCTTTTTTTGTGCAGGTGCAGTTGCAGCCACAAATATGAACGCTGAAAGTTCACGTTCACATTCAATTTTTACTGTTACGGTGGAGTGTAGCACGGAAGACGCAAATCGTCAGAGTTTTCGAATGGGCAAATTAAACTTGGTGGATTTGGCGGTAATTTCAAACGAACATTAAAGAAAATTAGTTGCATTTAAAAAAAAATTTAAAGCACTGTTTTGACATGGTGTCGTTAGGGTTCTGAACGTGCTAGCAAATCTGGCGCAACTGGAATTCGTTTGAAAGAAGGCGCTAAAATTAATTTGTCACTCTCGTGCCTCGGAAACGTAATTTCAGCGCTAGTTGACGGAAAAGCTCATATTCCATATCGAGAATCAAAATTGACCCGCCTGCTCCAAGATTCCTTGGGTGGAAATGCCAAGACTGTTATGGTAAGCGTCAAGCCCAAGTGCTCTGGTTTCACTATAGATTAGTCCAGCCAATGTGACCTGACATGACTTAGATTGCCAACATTGGTCCAGCGGATGACAATTACGAGGAGACTCTAAGTACGCTAAGGTATGCTGACAGAGCCAAGCGCATAACAAATCATGCGCACATCAATGAAGATCCCAAGGATGCAATTCTGCGCCAATTTGAAAATGAAATCGAAGCTTTGAAAAAACAACTCGAAGACGAGGATTTAAAACTTCAGAAAGTTATTCAGCAGCATGAGGAAGGTAATCCATTGGGCACTAACGCTAAATAGGTTTAGGTTTGGTTTTAGGTTTAGGTCGTTGTGTAGGGTAGTTGCGCAGGGTTGTTGCGCAGGGTTGTTGCTCAGATTCATTTCGTAGGGTCATCGCGTAGCGTCGTTCTGTGGGGTTGTTACTTAGTGTCATTGCGTAGGCTAGTTGCGTAGGATTGTTGCTTAGGGTCATTGCGTAGGGTCCTTGCGTAGGGTACTTGCGTTGATTGGACTGATTTAAACACTTCAAATTTTGAATTTAGGCGCTGAAGCTGATTATGACAAAGACGAGTCGGATGAAGAAACACTGGTAGACATTAAAGGCGAGCTAGAAAATCAGCAACGATTGTCTACCACAGTTCAAGCCGAAACGGCGCACAAGCATTCGACGCTTATTCGTCTCAAGGACGACGTAGTCACATGGAAGCAACAGCAAGAAAAGAAAGCGGAGCTTCAGCAGAAATTGGCAGCGATTCAGAAGAAAATTATGGTGGGTGGCGAATCTCTGTTAGATAAATCACAAGAACAAGAAGCTTATCTCCAGCGATGTATGAACGAACTAGAACAACGGCGGGAAGAGCAATCAAAATTACAAACGTCACTAACTTGTAAAATGGTTAGCTAAATTTGCTATAATTTTAAAAACGGCTTAAAATATAATACCTTTGACACATACTTTGACCCGAATACGAAATTGTTTTTACAGGCTGAAAAAATAGCTTCGGAAGAATACGTAATGTATTTGCAAGAAGAACATGAGCGACTAGAAAAAGAAACTAAAAAGTGGTACAAAATTTTGAAACGAGAGCAGTTGGCTGATGAAATTTCGGCTGAGGACGAACGAGCTGAGAAAGAATCGCTTGAAAGTGAAATCCGGAAATTGAATTTCACGATTAGCAAGAATCGTGCCATAATTGAGAAATATATACCAAATGAAGCATTAAATTTAATTCAGAATAATATGACCAACAACTCGGAATTATCCTCTTGGAATTTACGATTTAAAGACTTTACTGGAAATAACCTCAATTTGGCCCAAACATATTGTCAAGGACCACGAAATTATGTAAGTTAACCTTATAATATAACCTAAACTAGTGCTAAGTGTAGTTTTGTTGAATTTGCCTAGGTTAGGGGTAGCCAGAAGTTGGGTTTTGACACTCCAATAAGGTTAACCTAATCATAAGTTTTGGTTATTTGTCACCAGCCAAAGTTAACAGTTAGCGGGATTCCTAACTTTAAAATTTATCACTGCTAATTGCTTTGAACCCTTTAGACAAAAAAGAAGGATCTGAGCCGTTTCTACAGGAAACTTCCTGACGAAGGTCAAATGTTGGGTCACGAACACCCTCATGTTGGATTTGAGGAGGTTGATCCATACGGTTATGGAAGCATTATTAATTACACATCAATTCAGCCGGTACGCACGCAAGATCTTCTAACGTCTGAAGAGTCGTTGAAGCTACTTAAAGAACATGACCTACTTGATCCTCCAACTTTTCATTTTATGACCTTTGACACTCCGTTAGCCGAGGATAAGGATATAGAACTCTTTTCTAAACGGATTCCGCCGCCGTCACGATGCGGAACAAAACGAGATGGAGATAAAACTAAAACGTTTTAAGAAATTATGTTCTAAACAGCACTAAAATAAATGATCCATTTCTTGAGAGTGCGAATTTTTAAACTTTAAGAAGAAGACGCCGGCGTTTTCCCGGGGTTGCCAAAAACGATTAAAAGTGAGTAAAAAATTTAACCCTGGCTGTACAAATTGTTTCTAGTCTAACTTAACCTTAATTTAAAAATAACTAATTTAAATTTAAAAATTAAAAATAAAATTTTTTTAAATTAATTTTTTTTTAATTTTTACGAGTGACACCGCAGTAAACTTCGTGACTACTGCGCACTCCGCACTGTTGCTTTGCATCCATTGAATTCCGAGTAAACCCTACATCAGAGTGCTAAATGCGCGTGACAATTGAACCGTGTCGAAATGTAGCATTAGGTAAAGACAACAGTGGGTTGGGGCATTTTTAATCCGACCTCGGGTGGTCAACTTCTAACTACAATTTTTAAATTTTCTCCCTCACCCTCTCTCGGGTGGTCAACTGCTAACTACAATGTTTTTAATTTTCCTCCCTCTCTCGGCTGGTCAACTGCTAAGTACGATTTTCCCTCCTCTCCCTCATATGGGAGAGAGGTGAGGAAGAGG
>JABASL010001704.1:0-10216 GCA_019775825.1 Neanura muscorum
GATTAAAACTCTGTCCGAAAAACGTTAGAGAGCTGCAGAGATAGCTCATCCTCAATTTCGACATTGGCCAAACCCTAATTCTAGTCTTGTAGAACACAAAGAACAGTGTTAAATGTCAAACATTACAAACGTTTTCGAGACAGGGTATTTGATAATTCACGTACTTTACATAGGGTGTCAAGAGTTGTTTTTCTTGAAGAATGAAATTCCTGAGTTGGCTTGCAGTAGGTTTGATGATGTCCAACCGCAGCGCCAATGCTTGTCTGAAATCCATTGATCCGCCCATCGCTTCCTTTGTTCTGGAAATACGCAATCAAATACCAATTATTTCATTTACTCATTAAAATGTTTGGATTCTATTTCAATTGCAGCGGAAATACGTTTTTTTTATTTATTTCTATTTATATAAATCAGCACAAAGACGATAACCACGCGCTGCAAAAACCCATAGTAAGACTTCTTTGAAATGTCACGGGATGACAGAGTGTGAGTTTAAAAGTCATCTACGCTTCTTTAAAACTCATTGCCACTTTCATCCTTACACAAAGAAAGATCTCCTGATCTGTTAAATGACCTAGAAAACTTTAGCACTGCCTCATTTAATCCAAGAAGGCAAGTCATAACCGTAAATTCGCTGGACCAATATAAAAAATATCATTAGTTTAAACTGCTTTCAAGGAAAGTTGACCTTGTTGATCTAATTTCGTAGTTTCGTTTCGCAGATAAAGGCAAGTTTTGTCCCATTACCATCCTTCTGTAATTTGAAAGTTAGGACACTCGAGTCGAGTATTTTAAACTAACGTTCGAAAACAAAAAATAACGCCCGAAAATCGCCTGATTCGGTGATGGAGTTTTCACACAAAAAATCGAAATACCGTAAGTAGTTTGCGTCATGTGCTATGATTACGTAGCTATTTTAAGTTAGGAAATAACGGAAGCTGAACACAAAACTGAAAAAAAAACAATGACACTGGATTACAAAGAAGAAATGCTTACAGTTGTGCAACGGCTTCACCCTTTCCGCAAAATTTAGCCAACTCGTCAATTCCTTCATGTTGAATTACGGTAGAGTCAACGTCAAAACAAACGGCATGTGCCGACTGCCAGATAGTTTTTACTTGGCCTAGTGCTTGATTCATAGCGAGTGTGGAAGAATGAGGTATTGTTCGGTCTGAAGATAATCGGTTGTTGGTGCTTGATTGTCGCAAGAGAAAAATTTGCAGGGCACGACACAATTTGACTGTATGACTGTGCGATACTGGCCAGGGGCTAAAAAGGAAAGAACGCAATTTTAGTCTTGGATTTTATAAGAGCCAAAAATTATTATCTTGATTCTAGTCGAAGTTTTGCAAACTCAAAGTTGAGGTTACAAATAGTGAAGAGCCCAATTGAAATTATGGGGTAGTTAAAAATGTCCAACCCTTTACCCTCGTCTCAAAACCAAACCTCCAACTATCGACCAATCACATTTCACAACTAGTAAAACTACGTCACACCACTTACAACTTATATTCACCCTAAAATGATCATTCAAATTATCGTGCCCAACCTCCTTTTGATAATAAAACTTTATTTTGAACTGATTATCCCGTTACCAAGTACAGATTAAACGGGGTCACGAGGAGAAATATGACCAGTTAAACTTTGAGTTGAAATAAGAAAATAAATCGTACCAAGTACTAAATTCATGACATAATGATGAAATTATTCGATTTTTCATGTTTGATTATCAAATTAACCACATCATACCGAGAAATATAATAGAATGACCACATACCGAGAGAAGAAACGGCTCGTTATCATTGAATACAGCGATGAATAGGTAACCCGTATGTCAAATGACGAAATTAGTAATAATCATGACGCTTGAAAGAATTGAACCTCCCACAGAGGACGTTGCTCAGTCGGTATTGATATTCATCAAGGATTTGCTCAGGACATCTGGAACAAAAAAAAATCATTCATCATCGAATTATGAACAAAATGCTACAGTTCGCAACGAGAACTTGAAAGTTCACCGCTGCCAGTCAACAACCTTAATTTCGCTCAAGGTAGTGCTAGATTATAAATCGCATTTCCAGTGTAACTACTTGGTTCCGCCATTCTGACTGCAAAATTTCCCCCTTCCTGGGCAAAATAATTACTTAGCTGATTTATTAGCGCTGCAGCTCACAACTTTACCTCACTGAATCTTCGCTGACAGTACCCTAGATGTTATAGGTGAAGTATACTTGGCGTTACCGGTAGAAAGCAGGATCCCATTTGAAGATTCTCCCAGTAAAACAGCTTAACTTCCAGCGTTAGTAATCTTCTGCTAAAACCAAGATTAAGTATTAATGGATGTATACTCGTAAGATTCGGGCTATGAAAACGAATTAAGAACACAAAAAATTACTCGGTTACAGAAAATTCACTGTTAAATCTGGTTGTACCTGACCATGTGTCCTTGCGGTTATACGCTTAAATCAGCTGACTTGTAGGTCCAAAAACATCGAATCGAACCACTCGAAGCTAATTTTTCTGATTTGGTTTTGACCGGGGAGGTTGTTTACTGAAATCCTCCAGTTAACTTTAAGTGATGACGTCTGAGCTGATTTTGTCCAAAATTATCATGCCCAATACCAATTAACTGGGAACTGGTTAAAAATTTTTTTAAAAAAGTTTTAAAAAACACTAATTTTGAAAAACAGAAACAGAAAGGAACTGAAAACGAAATTCTGTCAGCTGTGGTTTCCAAAAATGCAAAATTTACGCGGGAAATTTTTTTTTAAAAATCAAATATCAACAAATAAAACTAAAAGCTCCAGAAAACAGAAATAGCGAAAAAGCATGCGGTAGCATGCTGCTGCAAATAAGTCCAGTCCGGCTCGCTTCACTGCATGAGAAGATATACAAATTAACAACACGAATTAACTAAAACTGTGCCGGTAACGACCGTAAAATTAGTTGGTTTGACCTTACTTGACCCCTGTATTTTACGGGACATACGAGGTCAACAAATTGAAGGATCTGTTTGAATTAACGAGTCGTCATCGTTTCCCCTCTGGGGGTTACCTTTACCTAACTGCAAGAATGGTGAAGGAACAGTTTCGCTCGTCTGGACGAACACACAAAATGTAAGTTCAAGGTTTAATTGTTTTGAAGGATTAACTGCCATTTTGAATAGATATGTGATCTTAACATGGGATTGGATTATCCATTATACTTTGTTTTTAACAAATTGGTTTACACGATGAATGCGTTTGTCAGGTGGTATTGATATCGAGAATCTGAAATCGGATTCACAGTTCCAGATTTCTAGATGCTAAAAAATACGTTTGTGTCTCTTACAGATCAACAGTTCATTTTAATATTGCTGGACAAGAAGAAATAGTGCGACAAGGACACCTCCGTGTAATTGCAAAGCATCTGTATCAGCAAGATGGTAAAAGAACACCTGTCGTTTATGGAGTACTGGACAGACGACTCGGCACCTGTAGCAAGGACGCAAAGTGCAATACTTGTGGCAAAGGTCTACTAGAATGTGTTGGGCATTTTGGATACGTTAACCTCGGTCTACCTGTCTTCCACTGCGGTTATTTTGGGGCTGTAGTTGGCATTCTCCATGCAATATGCAAGGTAAAACTGAATAAATTATAATTAACAACCACAGCGACAGGGTAAGGGTACTATAATTTTAGTCATTCTCTTTCCCGTAGACCTGCGGACGCATTCTGCTAAAAGACGAAGACAAACATGTCATGAAGCAAAAGCTATTCCGATCAAATCTCACTTATTTAGCGAGAAAGAATTTAAAACGAAAATTGATTGCAATGTCAAAGAAAATCCATAAATGTTCTTGGTGTGGAGCAATCAATGGAATCATAAAAAGATGCGGTGTTTTAAAAATTGCGCATGACAAATACAGAAACTCAAAACGGTCCGAAACGTACACCACGTTCAAAAGTATGACACTTTTGTTTAATTTGCTAACTGATAAACAATCGTAAGAAGATGTGAGATAATCATCTTTTAAGGTGTGTTTCAGATATCTTTGATGATTCCACCGAAGGAAAGTTGGACCATCTTGATCCATCAGTAGACGTAATGAATCCAATAACAGTTATGCATTTACTTGAAAAAATTCCAAATGAAGACTTGCCGCTACTTATGATGGGACCTGGAAGTTCTCCTATGGATCTCATAATGACAAAAATTCCAGTGCCACCAATTTGTATTCGACCTTCTGTCATTTCAGACGTCAAAGCTGGCACGTATGTAAAACTATATGTAGAACGTAGCCCCTGAAACTGAAATTAATTACAATTGATTAAATAGATATTTAATTTAGGAATGAGGATGATATTACGATGAAGTTGAGTGAAATTTGTTTCCTAAACGAAGTTATTGAGAAGCATCGTGATTCTGGTGCTAAAATGGAAATGATTGCAGAAGATTGGGATTTTATTCAGACTCAATGTGCCCTAGTGGTAAATTCCGAAGTTTCTGGATTACCGTCACTACATGTCGGAAAGAAGAAAAGTGGGCGGGGATTTATTCAGCGTCTGAAGGGAAAACAGGTAAACCTAATAAAAAAAAATTATTTATAAATCGCTTGATTGGTTTCTTTGTTATCTGAAACACAGGGCAGATTTCGTGGGAATTTGTCTGGAAAGCGAGTTGACTTTTCTGGACGTTCAGTTATTTCTCCGGATCCCAACTTAAAGATTCAAGAGGTAGATTTGCGTTTTTCTAATCTTGTTTAAAGCTTTGGAACAGTTTTCTTGTAAACGTAGGTTGGAGTACCAGTTCGAATGGCAAAAATTCTTACTTACCCTGAAAAAGTTACACCTTATAATATCAAGTGGTTAAAACGACTTGTCAAGGCTGGTCCGGACACTCATCCTGGTGCAAATTTTATTGTAAATAAAGCAGGAACTGTCAGAACATTTCTAAAGTATGGTGATAGGAGGAGAATGGCGTCAGAGCTAAAATACGGAGACACCGTAGAGCGACATCTTATCAACGGAGACGCCGTACTGTTCAATCGACAACCATCACTCCATAGACTGAGCATTATGTGCCATCGGGCTAGAGTTATGGAGGGTCGAACGTTGAGGTAAATTTTATCAATTATAGCATTAGTTGCGTTGTTCTAAAATTCTAAAATTTCTCTTCTTCCATTCAGATTCAACGAATGCGTATGTGCTCCCTACAACGCTGATTTTGATGGAGATGAAATGAACATTCACTTACCACAGACTGAAGAGGCAAGGGCAGAATGCCTTGTGTTGATGGCCGTAAGGACGTGTATTGTATTAGTTCTACTAATTTAATTTAATCCATCCACACAAATTTTCAACCATTTTATAACTTGTCTAGAATGAAGCCAATTTGGTGACGCCAAGGAATGGAGAGCTAATCATTTCTGCAACACAGGATTTCCTCACCGGCGCTTATCTAATGACATGGAAAAACACATTTTTTACACGTTCAGAAGCTAGTCGTTTACTGATTTCCATTGCTGCTTCAGCGGAAGAATGGGTCACACTTCCAACTCCAGCCATCATAAAACCAGTTCAACTTTGGTCCGGAAAGCAACTGATGTCACTTGTTTTTAGGCCGAATCGAAATTCTCAAATTAAATTAAACGTGAGAGCGAAAGGGAAAAACTACACGGGTCGTATGGAAGAAATGGATCCAAATGACACATGTGAGGCCATTGAGTGGATTTATTGCTAGATCATTTAAATTGTTCAGAAATTGCGAGCAAGATTAACTGATTTTGTGTTTTTCTTTGCAGTTTTAGTTATTCACAATTCAGATCTAATTAGTGGAACGCTTGATAAGAGCTCACTGGGATCAGGGTCAAAGACGAGCGTGTTTTATATTTTACTGAGAGATTTCGGAAAGGTAAGAAAAAACCAGTTAAAGAGGCCCGGTTTTCCCTTTTAAGACTTAAAGAGTCGCTGCGTAATATAAAATCGCTGCGAAAGTTAGAAACAGGCATAACGTAATTTCTGAATTTTCGTAATTTCATCACTCACGTGACGTCTTGTATTTAAATTCTTAACAATTTCGTATACTTCCAGGCAGCGTCATGTTTGTCAATGTATCGGCTAGCAAGAGTCGCGTCCAATTTTCTTATGAACCGTGGGTTCTCTATTGGGATCGGAGATGTAACACCAGGGCATCGACTCACGGCCGCCAAAGAAGACTTGGTTAGAACTGGTTACACGAAGTGTGAATATTTACTTGCAAAAAGTACAGAAAATCTGGAGACCCAGGAAGGAGAAGTGTTAAAACAGTTGTCAGATATTCGTGACAAGGCTGGCAAGCTCTGTGTTCAGGAATTAAATATGCTCAATGCTCCTCTAATTATGGCTCAATGTGGATCAAAGGGTTCTTACATTAATATTTCCCAAATGATTGCTTGCGTGGGGCAACAGGCTGTCGGGGGACAGCGTGTTGACTATGGATTCAAAACTAGGACTCTACCTGTATTTAGAGATTTCGGTAAAATTCGGTTTTTAAAATAAGAAGTCTAACGATACGAATGATTCACGATTTTCGAATTTCTTTAGATCGGAGTCCGGACGCCAAGGGTTTTGTCGTCAATAGTTTTTTCACTGGCCTCACTCCAGTTGAGTTTTTCTTTCATGCAATGGCAGGGAGAGAAGGCCTAGTAGATACGGCTGTCAAGACTGCGGAAACTGGTTACATGCAAAGGCGTCTAGTCAAAGCACTGGAAGATCTATGTTGCAACTACGACATGTCCGTGAGAAATGCCGAAGGTCATGTTATTCAACTTTGCTACGGAGAAGATGGGCTAGACCCAATGTACATGGAAGGAAAGGATAAACCTGTAGATTTCGACGGCCTTTACATTAATATCCAAGCAACTTATTTAAGTCGGAAGGATGCAATACTGACTGATAGTGAGAAGGTAGACCATCTTGAAAAAGTGAATGACAGATGTAAACTCCGACGGGATCAAGTCGTTACCAGTGAATTTGAGAAGGACTTGGAAAATTATGTGATGAAAACAGCCTTTCGCTCATTAGCTCTCATTGGATTTATAACAAAGGCCTGGGATAAGTTCTATCGTGCTCGGATGGAACCAGGAACGGCCGTCGGAGCACTTGCTGCCCAGAGTATTGGGGAGCCTGGAACTCAAATGACATTGAAAACGTTTCATTTTGCTGGTGTTGCATCAATGAACGTAACTCAGGGAGTTCCTCGAATCAAGGAAATTATTAATGCAGCTAAAAATATATCAACTCCCATTATCGAATCTGTGTTGCCTTCGAGGGATCCCGTGAGAGCTATGGAAATTAAAAATACATTGCAAAAGAATACTCTCAAGGAAGTGACAGACTGCATCGAAGAAATATTTCTGCCGGATGATTTCTTTATTGTGGTTTACTTGAACAAGGACGAGATGGTCAAGCGTCATGTCACTCCATATTCAATTGCAACCAATATTTTCAATACATTGAAACTCAAAAGTCAAGAGCGAGTTAAGGTTATGGAAAACGTGATATACGTTTACCCTTTGATTGTAAAGAAGCGAGAAGCTTACTTTTCGTTCAAAGCGCTTCAGACAGCCATCTTGAACGTTCCAATTCTGGTAATGAATTTTACTCTTCAAGATTCAATTACACAAATTCTTTTGATGAAAATACAACAGCCGTGTCTTTTTTTTTTCAACAGGGCGTTCAAGGTGTTAATCGTGCCATCGTTTCTTCAGACGCCTCTGGAGTACTCAAACTTTTTGTTGATGGATGGAATTTCCGTGGTGTCCTTTCAACACGTGGTGTATGTCCCAAAACGACAAGAACAAATAATATTATGCAAATTGAATCTGTCCTTGGAATTGAGGCAGCGAGGTACGTCAGATGCAAAGTAGAATTAAGTTGTTCAATTGCCTCTCGATTCAGCGATCGACAGCGACAACAATCGACCTCCTACTGTTTTCATAAAATTCTTTTGATTTACTTACTAGGACATGTATCATCAAGGAGATTCAGTTCACTATGGAATCCCATGGCATGAGTGTTGACAAACGTCATCTCACCCTTCTCGCTGATCTCATGACCGCCCGTGGAGAAGTTCTTGGAATGACTCGCTATGGCCTCGCAAAGATGAAGGAATCTGTTCTCATGTTGGCTTCATTTGAAAAGACAGCAGACCATCTCTTCGAAGCAGCTTATCACGGAGAACGTGACAGGATCAGCGGTGTGTCAGAATCAATTATTCTCGGCCTTCCATTGGTCATTGGAACTGGAAGCATGAAAATACTTTCCAAAACTTCACACGACAAGGAACCGAAGGAGAGACCAATGATTTTTGAATCTTCTCTCAAATACTGTTAACCTTAAAGTTTAGGATTTAAATATTTTCAGAATAAGAAACATTTATATTTTAGCATTTATATAAGCGCTTCATCGCTGCTTATCTAATTTATACTCCAGTTCGTACATAGTTCAAGTTCAGGGTGTGATAATCAGCTATCTGTGACGTCCAAGATAAGATTACACGACCAGCGTTTTCACGTTTTTTCAGATGTTAATTTGATTGTCGTAGATTCTTTTGTTCTCAAATTTCCTTCAAGTATTTTACTATTGAATGAGTTGTTTAATAGTAATTAATGGATTTAGTTGGAACAAATGGCAGAAAATTCTCGTAAGTATTATTTTAACTTAGAAAACAATTATCCGAATACGCTTTGACTTGTTTTTCGTCTTGTGTTCTAGGAAACTCGGGCACAGTTTGTACCATGAGCTTGAATTGTCCAAGGGAGCAAGTGAGGCAGACATTAACCGACAGTATCGAAAACTTGCACTCAAGTATGTATTAAATTGACTAGGTATATTTTAATTGTAAATCAATGCAATGACATTATCTCTGAACTTTTACCCGCAAGATTTCACCCGGATAAGAACGTTCACTCTGGAACAAATACTGTTGAGAAAGTAAGAAATACAGAATGTTCTATTCGAAATTTCTAAATGTCGGTTAAAACTTCGGACTACGAAAAACAGCTTCACTATTCTTTTGTCTCAGTTTAAACAGATCAATCGAGCCCATAAAATTTTGACAGATCCGCAGAAACGGAAGATCTACGATACAAGAGGTTCATTTGGTCTCTTCCTGCTTGAACGAGTTGGTGAGGATAACGTTGGTTTGTATGGCGTGTTGTCCAATTGGTGGTGTCAGGGCCTCGTTTGCTTCGGAGCAGTGCTCACTGGATGCTACTGCTGCTTGTGTTGCTGTTGTTGTTGTGGGAAATGTCTACCGCCAGAAGAGGAAGAAGTAAGAATAAATTGATTCCATTTTTCCTAAACTTCGAATTATCACATCCTAAGTCATATTTCGTATTCTCAGATTCCTGAACCGGAAGTTCTGGAAGGAGAAAGCCAGGACGGGGATAGGTCTTCCTCTTCAGCATTTTTCACAACCACTGAGCAACCCCGCCAACACAACGACGATATTTATACAATCCCAATGCCATAAGTCATACGTGATGAAACTGACTGACGTAATAGTATAGTCAAGGCTCAATTGCTATGCTGAAACTGAGAGCTGGAATGATAAACATTGCAAATTAGATTTATCCGAGGTCGTAAAGCAAACGTTGACGTAAGACAACGTCAAGACGTAGGTCTTACGCCAACGTTTGCTTGACGACCTTGGATTTATGAACGTAACCCAGGGCTGTAGAATTCTCTCCGAATCGGCTTCGTATGTAACTTTGTACTAATTATTTCCAATGTTCTGGTTGACAAAGTACGAATTATAGTTTTATTTCTTAAATTTTCATTTTCATAATGAGATCAGCGAACATCATGGCCTCGGGTTTCGTTGCAAAGATTATATCGACTTCGGAGGGTCCAGCATACTCCTTGTATACCTCGCTATTTGTAACCGGGATTTTGATCTTGAATTGATTCGATCCGGTCTCGTCTATGGCACCCGAGAATGGTCGCTTATAATCTAAAAATGTAACTAGTGCAAGACGACTGTTTTGAATGATTTTGATAGCTTTGGGATCCGGAAAGACTTTCACAACAGCATCCATGCAGATGTGATAATCGTCTTGGATTTTTACAAATACGGTCTTGAATTCCTGATTTTCCCTAAAATTCGAAATACAATCTTATAAGACAAACCGGCAAGTTAATGAATATTTTTTGTTTTAGTTTTTTAAAAAGTATAATTTTTAATGTATACGTGG
>JABASL010001705.1:0-10216 GCA_019775825.1 Neanura muscorum
TGTTAATTTTTTCCAGTTTTCGTGCAAATATATTTACAAAAAAAAATTCTAAAAATAATTTCATGGACACATGGGACATGGTACAGGAAAATTTCAGAAAGATTAGATAAAATCCTTGTCAAATTTATTGTCCCACTATTGACAAAACAAGTACCACAATAATTCTTGTCGTGTTTAACTGCTGAAATTATTATTTGCACAATTAGCAAATTCGCAAACCACATTAGCACTTCGCAAACCACATTAGCACTTCGCGTGAAGCTTGGATCTAAAGTGTCACAATTTTTCAACTGAGTTATTACGTCATTGTCATTTACAATGGAATTCAACACTCATTTTGTTAAGATAGGTCATTAAAATTTTGAAAATCTGAAGTTTTAAAATTATTTTGTAATGTGCCAAATTCCTTAAAATGTATTGAATATATAAAAAATATATTAAATATATAATATAATTATTATTTATTCTAATTAGTTCAAGAAAGAATGACTTACAAATAGAATGTCATCATCCATGTCCGTAGTGAAGATGGGCCCGGGATAATTTCTTCTAGGTGAAGCTGATGACATTTTACCTTAATTAGCACGCGAAATTAAATAAAAAAACGTTTACACTCTTCTAGCTCAAGGTCAAGGGTCAATTGGCTTCAGTTGCCTTTTGAATTTCAGGGAAAAGGAATTCCCTCAGATGGACAATACTGCCCCACCTCCACTTGTCGTCCCAACACCACCCCCACAATAATTGTGCCATAACAGAATTAATGCTGCACTGCGTCAGTTTCCTGTATCCTCAGGAATTTTCACAAGTTTTCCAATTTAAACCTACGGTTACAATTTTTGTGAAAGTTTTTTGTAAAACACAATTTACTTTCACTGTAGTGAAAGTTTCAATTCCACGAACATGGCTCCACTTCCCTTGCCCCACTACCCACCACTAGTACAACATACCCGGCACTTTGAGAACTGGAGAACTCAATCAGCTGAGCATGGCCACTCCAAAATTCTGGAAGAATTTCTGGAGGTTTTATGGCCTGGGCCCCTCTAAAAAAAAATTCTACCACTTTACACCAAAACTTATAGTGACATGGGGCAGGATGAGTCACCAAGACCTTGATTTTTTCCTCCTACTAGTTTAAGCCTACTTTCAGACTACCGGGAAGTTGGGCACATATTCGGGGAAGTGAAGATTCGGAGAAATTCGGTTTTTTTTTTATCCCGGATCCGAAAAATCAATGATCACCGCACGGGTGCCTAACATCAACTGGACTTGAGGTGGCTGGCACCCTCTGAGATTGTACTCAGACTTGGTACCCCGTTAGGATTTTTCCTCCTACTAGTTTAAGCCTACTTTCAGACCACCGGGAAGTTGGGCACATATTTGGGGAAGTGAAGATTCGGAGAAATTCGGTTTTTTTTATCCCGGATCCGAAAAATCAATGATCACCGCACGGGTGCCTAACATCAACTGGACTTGAGGTGGCTGGCACCCTCTGAGATTGTACTCAGACTTGGTACCCCGTTAGGTTCCCAGCAACGGCCGAAGGGAATCAAAGAACAATGGGTGCCAAACAATAGAAATAACAATGAAAATTATGCTGTATCATCATTACGTCGTCCTTTATGACCAAGATAAATTTACAGAGAATTCCTATATAATTTTCTTGAGTCCAAAGATGAGTCTTCTAAAAATAGTAAATTACTCTGTTGACGATTTTTGGAAGATGAACCCCCGCTGGATGCTGTGGGATGCCGTGGGTGACACGTGGAGAATTTAAGTATATTTACCAAATATTTAAAGTTAAGGCGACTAATTTACCAAATTATTTAGTTAATTCTGGTCCGTGGGAAATGGCGTCATTTGTTTCTTGTTTTGTTACTTCTCTAATGTCATTAAGATAAAGAAAAGAAAACCACAAAGATGATTAGCCAAGTTAAAAAGCTAATAGCCTTAGTTAAAGGAAATTTTTTTTAGCAAAGCAAGCACTTTAATATATGTCAACACTCGACACCCCACTAGTGTCAACTTGATTAACACAAATCAGGCTCCACGAGGCAAAAATATACTAGGAAGGTTACGTTACTTGTTCTATTTTTTCTTAATGTACATGTTTAATGTTGAGCCTTAGCTTAAAACATAAATGAAAGGTCACAGGTTATGATAAATAATTTAAATATTAGTTAAATATTATTTAAATATTTCTACATTAAATAATTTGTCTTTTCTCAAAAATATGCTACATGTTATGAAATTAAATTAATCAGTAAACTTCATGGTGTTCACCATGATGCGCAGTGTCAATAACAAGCTTCTGCGCACAATCAGTGCTTTTCAACATCCGGTTTAGCCAGCCTTAGCCGCCGTGTATACCTTGAGTTTTGTCAAGGGTACCTCGAGGTACCCTTGACTTTAACTTGGTTTAAGTTTAGTTTATGTAGTTTTGAGGTAAACGACTTTTAGTTTTAGCTTTTTAGTGTTAAGGTAAGTTAACCCGTACTTTTAGTTTAAAATTTTTAGTTTGAAGGTAATTTAATCGACTAGGTAAGTCTTGTTAGGAAGTAAGGTCGTGTTAGGTTTAGGTTGTTCGGCCAGGTTAGGTTTAGGTAGTCTGGTCAGGTTAGGCTTAGCTAGTTGGGTCAGGTTAGGTTTAGGTAGTTGGGTCAGGTTAGGTTTAGGTAGTTCGGTCAGGTTAGGTTTAGGTTGTTCGGCCAGGTTAGGTTTAGGTCGTTGAGTCAGGTTAGGTTTAGGTCGTTGGGTCAGGTTAGGTTTAGCTACTTGGTTCAGGTTAGATTTAGCTACATGGGTCAGGTTAGGTTGAAATAGTTAGGTTAGTCGTTAATTAGTTACTTTCAGTTAGTTGTTTAGTAGGAAGATCGAATAAAATTTTGAACGAAATTCATTTTGAATTTGCCACTTCGAATGACAATGGAGTGACAGTTGATTGGTCTTTTGGATCGGTTGGAAATTCCTCTGATAATTGTTTGATGTCACGCGACAATTTGTCCTTGTCCTTCTATTTGAACAAGGAAAATTCAAATAACGTTTTGTTGTTTGGTGTTGGCGTTGTTCAGTTTATCCAGGTTCGTGTGCCATGTTAATGCACGTCAATAATGATTTTAGGCTTTTTTACGTTTTGTCAATAACTTTCTAAAATGTCAACATCTTAAAAGTTACCTTACGCACGCGCGAGTCATGAAAATTAAAAGTAAAAATGTACTTTGAGTACATTTTACTTTTTACATAAGATGGTATCATCCTCCGTACATGTCGGTCTCGTGTCACTTTGTCATAAAGTCACGGTCAGGTCAAGCAAATATTAATGTCGTTGTTGACATCGTTGAAATAGACAAAAAACGGGTTGTTTAAGGTTTTTGAGGACACGAGCGGATCGATTTTTTTTCAGATGGCGTCACGTCACCTCCACCTGTAACGAGAAATTAACCGTGTGGAATTATTTTGGTTAATTTTTGGGAGCAGAAAGTAATTTTAATGCCGTTTTCGGACGGGCTTGTTTGGTTTGTAATATGATAATATCAGAGCCGTACTGTGGAAACTGTGGGCCGTGGCACAGGTTCCCACCAAACCTAACTAACCTAAACCTAAACTAAACCTAAACCTAAACCAAACCTAAACTAAGCCTAAACCTAAGCACCAAACCTAACCCTGAACCCAAACAATCATAAGCCTAAACCTAAGCTAACCTAAGCCTGAACTAACCCAAGCCTAAGCTAACCCAAACGTAACCTAAACCTAAACCTAAACCCAACCTAACCTAAACCTGAACTTACCTAAACTAAACCTGAACTTACCTAAACTTTTACCTAAACCTAAGCAAAACTCAAATATAACCGAAAACTTAGGTTCAACGGTCAAGCTAAGTGGGCCCCTTCGAGCTCGGGGCCTGGCACCCGGGGCCACCGCGATCCATCGCCTGTACGCTTCTGGATAACATTAGCACAATTTTTAAAATAAAATTAAATAAAAAAACTTTTAAAAAGTTGAATTACGAGTTTTGTTGGCTTTACCTTCTGTTTTACTCAAAATTTCAGGAACATCTTCGTAAGGTTTGGCAAATTTAGGAATCTCAGTTTTTTAAATTTAGTATATTTTTAACTAATTTTTTGAAAAATATTTGTAGGTTTGTGTTACAGAATAAATTAGGTTTTCAGTGGAATTGAAATTTTAAATTATTGAGAATAGAATGAAATCCCAAAATGTAGGAATGGTTCCTTTTATATTGTGATTTTCTATATCAAGATCCAATTATCAACGCTCTCCAAAGTGTGTGATGTACAACTGTAAAAAATAAATAAACTTGTCACTTGCTATAATTTAAATTCACCTGAATTATTTTCTCATCTTACTCATCCGAAACAATGAGGTACTACCAATATTTTTTTTTAAATTTTATCCCAAGAATCAAGGTGGTTAGTTCATCAGAGACAAACCAAGCAACACCGTTAGTAATTCTTTAGTCAGTTAAATTGTGCCAATTTTTGGGATATTTTGAATAATGCGCTCGAGCAGAAACGATTCAAATTGGAATTTGGAGCATCTCAGCCATCAGTTGTAATCAGTCTCACAAGAATCAGGAAGTGTGAACTTCAATTTTATTCGCTCAAGTGGATCATCCACACGCGACGAGATTAACGGGATTCCAGAGTATTTTTCTGATTACAAGTTATCATATATATTAATAATATTATTAATATTAATAATTTGTGGAATGATTTAATTAAATTAATTGTAGTTAATTGTAATTAATCGACCAATTTAAATATTTTGTTAAATGGTTCAGCAAGGTCAAGGTCATGGTGAGGTATTGTTCAAAAATAGGAGATTAATTCGCGTTGGAAATATTTTTAGTAGTTGTAAGCTCACTTTTGGAGGCGTGTGTTTTTGAAGTTGAAAATTTTGGCGCAAAATCGGCGAATTCAAATTTGTTAAACAGTCATATGCCCCAGACACCCAGCCAGGTGTCTGTGATACCTGGCTGGGTATCTTCACGAGGATACCCAGTGAGGTATCAAAGACACCTAGCCAAGTGTCTTAGCTACCTACCCAAGTATCCTGTCATACCTAGCCAGGTGTTTTACAAATGCATAATGTGGGACAATACCGTCAATGTCACACATGTGCCGAGTCAATTAATCGATTCGTTTAGGCAAAATGAAGGATTTTGTCATACGGATTTTTTTAAATTCGGCTTAGTTTTTAAGATATTTCTATCTGAACCCGATTTTTTAAAGGATACCTCGCTGGGTACCTTGAAGTACCCAGCCAGGTATCCTCGGTAAGATGTGCCTACACAATCCTACGAAACCCTGGGAAACGTACCTCCAGATATGGGCACTCCTTGCGAGTTACACTTGATTTAATGATCTCTTTGAGCTAAAGTCTAAAGCCGAGCAATAGAACCGTGTTGATGTGTATTTTAAGGGAATTGGCTTCCAAAAAAGTAATTGTAAATAATACTTAAATAACCTAATATAAATTTTTCATCATCCCATGTCATCGTATCATCTATTTCATTTATTTGTAGAATATATTTATATCGTTAAATTATTAATACTAGTTACGTTTCCCGAAAAGCTCCCTTTATTGTGTACCCAACACTGTTGCTTAGAATAAGGAACACCCAGACAGGTATCCAAAATACCCAGCAAGGTATCCTCACCTCGGAAGAGAGTCGTTCTAGACAGGATACCTGAATGGGTACTCAGGGTACCTACCCAGGTATCTTTTACGAAAACATACCTACTCAGGTGTTTTTGATACCTCACTGGGTATCCTCGTGAAGATACTTGGCTAGGTATCACAAACACTTGGCTAGGTGTCTGGGGCATGGACTGTTAAAATTTTCGAGGCGAAATAATAAACAATCAATTAATTTGATCCCGAAAACCCGTATTTCATTTATTTTGATTGATTAATTATCTAACTTCTTTTAACTTTTAATTGGGTTTGACCTTTTGACCTTGCTTCAATATTTAAAATAACAATAATTTTCTAGCGTGACCTGTGGTGAGGGTAAGGGCACATTAATTTTATGTTTAATTTTCTCAACTTCTGCATAATTAGCCTAGCATACCTAACTAACATGGATTACCTAGGATGCACGAAAAAGACCTTATGGATATCGAAGAAGGGAGAAAACTTAGCTTGCAGGATGTTACGGTGGATACACGGGATAAGGTCAAAGTTCGAGAGATGGTTCACAAGTTGATAATCAGGTGATTTTCTTAAAACTTATCAATGAATATCATCCCATATGTATATACAATAAGCCGTACCGGATTACTGATTCTCTACTGATTTGTATCAGGTACACAGGTTCATCATGTTAATTTCAAGTGACGATACATGATGTCTCGATCGCTTCTGAAGTAAAGTTGGTGTGGTGTAGCTGCTAAAGCTGAAGTTCAAGCCGTTTTCATTATGCTAATTTTAATGTAATTCCTTTTTGTTTTTGTAGTCAGCTGTTTTATGACGGGTACCAACAAATTGCTTCACAGTTGATCATGTTGGCTCATCCAGACATATCCATGTCCACCTTCGGATCGTCTCGTCCATCTAATTACTCTTGGCATGGAAGAAGAACAGAGACGTAACGCTACTTTCTAATTCAAAGTCTTATACTAATTCTAAACAAAAATACAGTTTTTCGTTCTGCATAACCATAACCCTGCCGTAGTGCTGTCAATCTCCTCTGAATCCTTTGCTCTTTGTCTTTATAGGTCAAGGAGCAAAGTTGACTAGTCTTTCTACAAAAGTAGGATGGATTGGTTATGGTCTCGACTTGGAAAATACAGGGTGACGGAATTGTGTCAACGCCAGAACCAGCCGAGTATGAAACTGCCTATGTCACGGCTCATAAAGCACCATGCCGTGCCGGAGCAATCAACAATGACGGTACCCTTGTTGCTACTGGGAGTGTTGACACCTCAATCAAAGTATGAAAAGACATCGCTCGTTCCATTTCATAACAGTTTAATATAAATACTAACTTATCTGAATAATTGTCTCCAGATCCTGAGTGTGGAACGGATGTTAGCCAAGTCATCGGATTTAGAATCCAGTGAGCCACAAGGGCATCCTGTTATTCGGACCCTATATGACCATGCTGAAGAAGTTACCGCAATTGCTTTCCACCCTAGGGATCAAATCCTAATTTCAGGCAGCCGTGATTGCACAGTTCGACTTTATGACTATAGTCGAGCGTCTGTCAAGAAAGCGTTCCGGGTCATGAATGTAAGGTTCACAAATTTTGTAACATTTTTGTAACATGACATGAGCATAACTTTACATTTACGATACAATTTTGTACACGACTATCCCTAGGAATCTGAGCAAGTTCTGAGTTTGTCAGTTCATCCTACTGGAGGCTACCTTCTGGTTGGAACTCGTCAGCCAGCAATTCGTGTCTACGATATCAATACTTCTCAGTGTTACGCTGGAATTGATGTAGCAGGAAGCCACCGTGGGGAAATAACTGCGATTGCGTAAGTCGCTGACTTAAGATCACCTGATAGGCGGTTATTTGATAATTCTGTACGCCATTAACCTCATTTAATTTTTACCTCCATTCTTGCAGATGGTCCTCTGATGGTAAAATGTATGTTTCCGCTTCTACTGATGGAAGCATCAAAATTTGGGACGGAGTTTCGAGTCGTTGCATCAACACTTGTCATGCTGCTCATGATGGAACTGAAGTTGGGTCTGTCACCTTTACACGAAATAATAAAGTAAGAAATACTTAAAAAAAATGTTTCCAAATTAACCCCCCTGGCGCGGCATTAATTCAACCCGGTTGAGTGTTTTTTAAAGTTTTTAAAATGATTTCTTTGTAATTCTTCTAGTACATCTTGTCATCCGGAAAGGATTCACTGGTAAAACTTTGGGAGTTATCAACAAATCGGAGTTTGATCGCCTACACTGGAGCTGGAGCCACCGGGAAGCAAGAATACACGACTCAAGCAGTATTTAATCATACTGAAGAATTCGTAATGTATCCTGACGAAGCTACAATTTCTCTGTGCTGTTGGGACTCACGAACTGCGCAACGGCGTAATCTTTTATCTCTAGGTATGCTAATAATTGTGCTACGTATTTGGCCAGTACTGAGGCAGTCACGAAAAACCGGTCAGGGTCATGGGTGGGTGTGAAAACATCCAGCCAACGAAACAGATCGCCACCAAACCAATTTTAAACGAGTTAATCTGAAACGATTTTCAACGCACCCTGAGTCGGTATCTCTCCCCTGCCCCAGTACCAGAAAATGCTAATGCTAAGTCGCTTCCTCAACTTGTCTTTGATTTGTTTCACAGGCCACAATGGACCGATTCGAAGAATTGTACACTCGCCAGTTAGTGCTGGCTTCCTGACATGTTCCGATGACTTCAGGGCTCGGTTTTGGTACCGTAGAATGTCACCCATGTAAAGATTTAGTATCCCCTTGTATCTATTTTTTGTTGATGTAGCGTTTATTTTGTTAGTTTACCAGGGTACATATAGAGACCTAATTTGAATTTGCTTGATGTAAAATAATTTAGAATCCTTCTGAATCTTGTTCAGAAATTTATCAAATTAGAAGTTTTATTTTGAACTTACATTTGCTGGAAGTATTGCTTCAGATTTTATTTCTTACATTAGGTTTATTAAAACTAGAAATGAGAAATAATTATATATTACTGTATTCTTAAATATTATATTCGTGATTGTAGATAATTTTTTTCCAGGTTCAAATTTGTCGATCCACAAACTAAATTTAATTAACATTTGATTCAGACAAACTAACTACGAATGTGATTAGCATTTTTTATTGTATTTTTACCAAACTTTGCTTAAAATTCCCACTTTCCTAAAATCCACATTTTTGGGCCGCCTGGCTTTAGGGTTAATTTTTTGGAAGTAGAAAGTAATTTTAATCCCGTGTTCGGACGGGCTTGTTTGGTTTAAAAAAAAGAATTACCAACAAACCATTGTAAACTGGTAGATCGACGTAGCGTATGAAATTCCCCTTGTATGTAGAGGTAGCTACGTTATTACGAATAATTTACGGTGTACACACGAGAAAGAAACAATTTAGTTTTTGGACAGGAAAAAATTGTTTAGCCCGCCCGCGCGCGCGCTCAACAATTTTGAAAGTAGCGCAATTTCTTTCAGGATTTGATTTCACCAAAATAATTTGGACTTATATGTATTATTTAAAACCAAACAAGCCAGTCCGAAGATGGGATTAAAATTAGTTGCTACTCTTAAAAATTAGCTAAAGCATACGTCCAAGCGGCCCAAAAGATTGGATTTTAGGAAAACAGGGAAAATATTATTTAATAAAATCTTGAAAGCAATGCGTTATGTTCATTAAGTAATAAACTTAATGTTACACAAAAGAGGTAAAATGCTTTTAACTTTAATTTGTGTCTAAACCAATCCACTTCCATTATACCAAAAAAAAATAATTAAAATTTAATACGGCTACCAACCTCTTTCCCCTTCAACGTTCAAAAAATGCGTCTACCTTCGTCTACAACTTAAATTCCGAAGATTATTTGTAAATTCAAGGTCCAATACCACGATTCCGTAAAACCGTTATTTTGTGACTGTTAAAGCAAAATTATTTTGATTAAAACAAGTATTATAATGTTTACATCACCTTGAATATAAAATATTTAACTTTGTTTTAACCCACTATACAAACACAAGGGTAATACCAATGGTATTTAGGAACAAACAATTGTTAACCCAAAATTGGAAATTGTCCCAATGTTACACATTCCTGTCATTCAGTTTTCACTTTCTAAATATTTGGTTTCTATTGTGTCAAATTCAAAGTCAATTTGCAACAAAGCGAAAAGGGCTTGGGATATTAAATTGTTACTTAATGATAATGTCCATTATTTGTGTTACTGTAATGCTTCCACTTATTTTTTCTACTTCAAATTTTGTTGACCTTACAAATTATTTAACAAAAACTAACAAAATATTCGGTAAGTATGCCGTTTATCCTCATCTAACAAAATATGAAGTACTCACGACAATGCGAATAAACGCTGCGCCTTAAAATTTTGGAATTATTATTTAAGCCAAACAAGCTCGGCCTAGGACGGGCTGGATGCACTAAAAATTAAAAACTAAAAATTGGAAATAATTGGTGTGCCAGTATCCACACCGTCCTAGAAAGACACCACCACCACCAAGCTGCTTATATATATATTTT
>JABASL010001707.1:0-10212 GCA_019775825.1 Neanura muscorum
TTTGCTCTCTATTGTTAATCAATTTATTATCTAATTATCAAAATAATTATGATTTATTTAACCTCAAACAGCACCGCTTGCAACAACTTTTTTGGTTTTGTAGCAACTAAGGCTGTTTGTGTACTAATTGTTAGGCCACGAAGTTGAAGGATTCAGGCGCCATTTTCTCTTTTTACGTTTCTGTAAATCTGTTTTAATGTGTCCTTTATGCTTGGTTAACAAATAGTTAATTTATAGTTAAATAATATTTAGTTTGTAATTAAAATTATGGAAGACTAGAAGTGTATAATTGGGGACTTTGATAGTTAAAATGCTATTCGCTAACTGCGCAACCCTTCTTAGCAATTTACTCGCTGCGAATGACCTTCCATCGTTTTAAAATTTATGTTAACTTTATGTAGTCGAAGTGAGAATTGGGTTTAAATTGTTAAAAGTCTTATTAAATATTAATTATATAAAATTTAATAATCATGTGCGTGACTTAATTACACATAAATACACTAAAATGTTAATTATTTCAGTTTTAATTGGCCGGATGTGACTCCCTAACTGTAATTATAATCCAGAATTGCACCTGAAAGCATTGTCAATCGCTTCCTGAAGATGAATGATGAAGCGACGACGCTGCATGTGCGCTAGTCTAGACGCCGCTACGCTGATTTATTTCTGTAAAATCCCAAGGCGCCAAACTCTAAATAGATTTTTTTGTTTGTTGTTGCTGCTGCTTATCTGCTGTCACGGAAGTCACAAAACAGGGAGTCATCATCGATTGATGGAGTTAACGAATAACTAATTTGACCAGTTCAGCAGTGACTAATAGACATAAACAGGTAAGGTGAAGTTTAAGGTGGGGCCGGGGTTGGCTGGGTTATGTGCAGGTGGAGACTGGACCCACCATGCCGTACCGTGTTTGTATTNGTAAGGTGAAGTTTAAGGTGGGGCCGGGGTTGGCTGGGTTATGTGCAGGTGGAGACTGGACCCACCATGCCGTACCGTGTTTGTATTATTCAAAAAACTATTTCAGTATTAATTCTGAACGTTTGTTCAAATAGGTACTTAACAAAAATGAAGATTAACTCAAAGAGATTTTGTTTTGTCTGTTTATCGGAGCTGTTAATCTTTTAATTTTTGCTGCATTTGATTTAATGTGTTCCTATTTTCAGTTTGAACTGACCTGACCTGAGTGGGTTACATAACTGAATCGTGGGTAAGGTCATGACGGATCAAATTGTCAACGAATGGATCACTGAATGGAACCATGTCAAGGATGCAGAACGGGAGAGAGTGTCAGCATTTGCGGAATCGATTCTTTCCAACGAGGATGAAGATTAACTCAACGAGATTTTGTTTTGTCTGTTTATCGGAGCTGTTAATCTTTTAATTTTTGCTGCATTTAATTTAATGTGTTCCTATTTTCAGTTTGAACTAACTGACCTGACCTGAGTGGGTACATAACTGAATCGTGGGTAAGGCCATGACGGATCAAATTGTCAACGAATGGATCACTGAATGGAACCATGTCAAGGATGCAGAACGGGAGAGAGTGTCAGCATTTGCGGAATCGATTCTTTCCAACGAGGATTTGTTTCAAGCTATCACTCATGTTCTAGAAGAAACTGAAAGATTCAAATTGGTAAGTTATGACGTCCGTTAGAACTTACATCGATTATTTTGTTATTTCTTGGTATAACCTCCTCGTTTCTTTGACATTCCCTATGGTTAGCTGTATAACGAGATTATAGTAACGCTGTTCAAGCTGTATCGGACGACATCTCAGAAGAACCTTCAACTGTTTACGATTCAATTTATTCCTTCCCTAATTTGTGTCTACTTGAATCAAGTTCATTCACAAAAGGTAATCCAACATCTTATTAACTTAACAATTAACCCAGCCAAGACCATCTAACCTAAAGCTAAAACCAATTCAAAAGACTTAAACCGTTACAAAAATTTCAGAGATGCGTCGCATTGGAAACATTACTGCGAGGAATCTTGGAACTGGAGAATTCTTATGAAGACCATGTACCAAAGAGTACGAGAATTCCAAACATACATTTACCTTCCATATTTCACGACGTAAGTTTGCATTGCGCTGCTGTCGTCATCGTCATCACTCCACTCGGCTGTACAAACGTTCTGAAGATCTTAAGGGTCGTTTAATCATAAAGGTTCTGAACTTAATTGATAGCCAGGTGGTGTGTCCACATCATGGATTTCTGAGGGGGAATTAGAGCGCCTATCAGCGCGTACAGTGAAGGTTGTCAATCGTCCTACCCTTGTATTCACAGAGGAGAGAGTTCGAGCCCCACAGCGATTACCACTCTGTACTGAACTCTGGTGGATTTTTAATCATCGTCTTCCTGATCTTCACAAGCATCCAATTCCATATTATTTGAAAACTATTTCACAGTAAGTTATTTAACCTGTACCTAACCTAAACAGCATTATAAGCATCAGAAATTTCTCGATGGAACCTAACCTAAACCTAATCATTTTTCAGATTAATTACCCAAGGTTTCAATATGCCAAGCTTTCATCGGACTCATGCGACTACCAGAATAATATTATCTTCCAAATTACTCATTGAAATGGTTCAAACTATTTACTTTTCCATGTAAGTTACATTGCAACAATTTTACAAATACAATCGAAGTACTACGAGCTATAAGTCAACATTATTTAAATCTTTTATTAAATTCCAGCTACAACGGAGAACCAACTCGTGGTGAACAAGTATTGGAGGAAGCTCGTCATAGAGCCAATTATCAATTGTGGGCTGATGCTATTCTCGTGTGTAATGCCGTGGAAAACTATCTCAAAGCCAGCGGTATTTAACATTGTGTCTAATCGATTCTTTAACTTTTTTTGAAGTATTTTTCATTAGTTTTGTTCCCAGCTCAATTAAATTTTCACACAACTCTAGGCCCTCACGACAGCAGAACCTTGAAACCAGTTTCCAATTTTCCAAAACCGTTTTATTATTCCAGATAACTAAATCCTGCATCTAATATGGACCTTTCCCAATTCCTTGTCATCCTCGTGGTCCGTTAGTGAAGTCACGAAAAAAAAAACCCACCTTATTTGCATGGTTCAATCCTAATGGATTTAATTTTCTTAAAATTGGTATTATATTAACATTATTCTACTTCTACAGAAATTCCGGTTCAAAATGGAGCCATCAACTTTCAAGAAATCTATTATTACGAATGCATCATTCCGAACTAAAAAACTGCCGGGTAAAAACATTTTTTTTCGATGACCTTACTCATAAATTATGAGTCATAATGCTTGATAATCAGTGATAAATGTATCATTTCCCTCATTTTAACACCTACCTCAATACATCAGCGTCATCGAAAATTGTCCGTTGATTCTTGGAAGTTAACGTTTTCTTATTTTGATTTACAGAGGATATTCCAATCGTTGAATCAGATGGAACCAGTGATGAGCCTACAAGTGGTGGAGATACACCAAATTTAATTACAAAATCCAAAAGTAAATTACCACATCTTTTATCTAAAATGAAGCGAAATTCAGTCGTTGTTATAAACGAGGAAGGAGACGTGGAAACACTGACAACATTTCCAACTCCGACTCCTCCTGAACGAAAAAAAAGTATCGATTCTACAGCAGTGTAAGATTTAAATCTTAATTGGTAAGTCAATCTTAACAATTCAAAAGTATTCAGTTAATGTAGTCAGTCCTGTTTAGTGGTAAATCATTCAATTAAAATGAACGCATTATGCATTATCCATACAATTCTGTTATTTTTACAGTGTAATTTTTAACCGCCACCACTTAGAATGGAAATTTAAATTGTATCAACGGAGTTAGGTTAGTTTTTTTTAGGTTAGATTCGGTTAGGAGCAATTGAGAGTGGATTTTGAAAACTGAACAAGTGCTCATGCTCAAAGCTTTACATCCAACCACATGAAGATCAGGTCGAGATTACAAACAAGAAAAGCAATTCAGTGCATAGTCTTTTCCTTTTTTGAACAATTTATTACAGAGAACGTCTTCTTTTCTCGCATCTTCTTGAGTAATTGCTCTGTAAGCGCATTTACCAACTACAATTAACATTTGCTACGGATGCACAAAATATCTTCACTTTAACTGCAGAATAAAATTAAATTGGCTTGTAAAGGAGAGTGGTAACGTATTTTTTGCGATATCGATGTGTAGCACTGAGAACCATGACACCATCCTTGATGGATAAAGCGTACAAGTGATTCAACATAACGTGATTAGGTTCAGGTAACAGCGTCGGTTCACACTATAAATTTAGTTAAACACAATTCTCAATGTGAATTCTTATGAAGTTGGAATGGTAAAATTTTGTAGCCTTAGATTTTCATTTTTTTCTCACTCCAACAATAACTTTGAAAATAACATGTCCAGCTTGTCGAGAGCCTTTCTAGGTAATATTCTGGAAAATCTTTTGAATATCATAATAAAATTTTAAAATTGGATGCCATTTTCCTGCTTTTGAGAATTGAATGAGAAAAAGCGCAAATCTAAGGCCTACGAGGACAAAAATCCAATTGTCAAAGAATCGTAAAATTATTTACGGTATTCCAGTACATACCGAAAGCGGAGTGTCCTTGTTGAGAATAACTTGCAGAAGGTGCGGTGGTAGGATGGGCGGCCCCGTGGTTTTCTCCCACGGTTTGTAACTGGGTACATCCTGTCCATATTCTGCAATGAACAATGAACATTCACGTTTACTTAACTTGGGTTGGGTATCCAATTGTTTATTAACTTCGGTTCAAACACTTCCCTACCACTATCAAAAACTTTGTTTTTCTTACTGTTTGTTTGGGCCGAAGGAGATGTAATGGAGTCCACGTCAAGAGCATCAAATACTTCGAAGTCGGTTTTCTTAACAGTGATGATGTTATTCTTTGAGCCGATATCACTTTGCGCTATGGGCTCACTAGGATTCAGTTTCCAGTTACCATCAATAAAAAATTTATATTGATGGTCTCCCTCAGGAAGGTCCACGATAGCTACAAAGTCACCGTGGCTTTTAACCTGTTAAAACGTAATCTTATTAATTTCATATCACAGTGGGGAAGAATTAACGTGGACCGTGGATGGAATACACTTGAGATATATTTGTTATCTTACCATTGGGATAGTTTTCCAGTCTGAGAAAGTACCACTGATAAAAACATTTTCACCCCCACCATCCCATTTAAAAACTGTGGGCAGTATCTTTGACTGTATGGGTTCATTTGGAGTACCCTCCGAGATAGTTGAAGCTCGCGTCCTACCGCAGCGATGATATTCATCCAGAGTCTGGAAACAATAAACAGTAAGATAGGATTCTCCTAGAGTTCCTTCAAGTACCCTATTAAGAAATTCCAGTCACTAGGCACCAGGAACTGGGTAAGACCTTACGTCCACGTCCTGCGGGTCACGTGGACCTGCTTTTGTGTAGTAGGGTTCCGAATCCTCTTCATGTGAAGGCTGAAGCTGGAGAATTTTATGTGCGGGGGATGCTTTTTCAAATGTAAATGCCTGGCCATCTTTAACTCCTGGCGAAGTACCTCCGCCGTGGATGCTGTCACCAGACTTGTGCCTATCCCTCGTTCCGCTACTGCTAGCGTTACCCATTGTTGACGATACTTGTCAAGCCCTAGAGATGAACAGGTTAAGATCAGTAGCAATAGAAAAATGTTAGTTATTCGTTCGCTGAGCACTCGCGAGTCGCGACGTGACACCACTTAATTTACAAATTAATTAAGATTACCAAAAATGACGTTTGGAAGTTTATTCCCAACGGGTTCCTCCTCGCGTTAAGTCCCCTATGTAACTTATTTGCTTGTTCTTTCTGCAAAATAAACGAAACTTTGTTAATTTTTGCGAGTTAATTTCTCCTTCTCAGCAGTTAGTAGTTAGTAATTAATTTTAATTTTCAATTTTGCAAATTTATTGATTTTATATTTTTTTCAAATTTTAAGTCGAACCGCGCTTTTTAGAATCAAAACATATTCGTCTCAATTTCCCGAAATAAAAGCGCGGGAATGGGATGGAATTTTGACATTTTTGAATTCTTTTTTTTCCAACAAAATAATAAAAATTTTAATTTCCATTATTCCATTGGTCCAGACGGCAGGCAGGATGACATTTCATCAGCAGTGACACATAAATACAATTAACGATTGATTTACAGTACAATTTGTCATTTGTTCCGCGTTGACGTACAAACCAAAAGTTAAAAGTCAATCAGCCAGGAAAAGTTAGAAATTGGACTTGTCACGACACTGAAAACCACATTTTACAGTGCGCTCCGCTCACGAGCTGACGGAAATGGAAACTTAGTTGGTAACGCATGGACTAGTCTACGTAACGCACCACAAAGAACGATACGACAGCGTAACGCATATTTTACAATTTTGACGGTCAATCAGTCACCACCAAATTCAACATCAATAAGGGTTACCTTTTATTTCTAACTTATATGGATAAAGGAAATGAAAACACGAACACTCATTCACTAATGTTTTATTTGTTTACTTTTTAGAATAGTTTAGATCACTTTTTGAATAACGAGGCTCCAGCTGATACTTCATCTTCTGGAATTTCATCCCCACCTGAACATAAAAGCGTGAGGTTTGAAAATGCGATTCCATGCACAATGGCAGATTATATTCTTACTCTTCGTAGTGGCATCCCTCTCAAATTCATTTCCAGAACAAGGAAAATGGTCATTCAAAATTGGAACTGTAAGTATTAGCATAATCGTAGTTTCATTTATCCCGGTCAGGATCGACTCCTGGCTTAGACGAGGATGAGATGGTTCGTACAGATCAATTGAGAGATGAATTGAGAAGTATGTAGCTTCCAGAACTTGAATAACTCTTCTTGGTGGTTTCCGAATCTTCGTTCCCGCATCGAAATATAGAGATACAAGGAGAAACCACCATGTTTGACCATGATTCAATTCTCAAATTGACATAAGAAGCTGTCTATTCACGGTGCTCTTGACTTTCTGGAGTGTTCGTTTTTCGAAATTAATTTTTATCAGAGGATTGTTTTATTTTCTAGCAAAACAATACGTGGGCCGTTTACAAAAGTCTTTTTGTGAATTCTAGCATAATTATTAACAGTAAGATCTCCTTAAAATTATTATGGCTTTATATGTTAGTTTTACACAAGTTAATTTTACTCTGTGTTTGATTTAGTTAAATGTGCTGGTGCTGCTGGTGAGGGAGTTGACCCTCAGGATGTAACCGTTACTTGGGTTCTCCGTAATAACAATTTTACAGAATTATTTATTTCATATTATTTAGTTATCATAATGTCCACTAATTATTAACCAGGTGAAACCAAATGCTGGGACGAGTATTCACAATTAGAATATCTTGTACGGATTCTACCTATATCATATTCATAACTAAGAATCATATTCCAATTCTGTACTTCTTGCAGCCCACCACGGCAAAGGCCGAAGCTTGGACGAATTATCTTAATTTACCTCAAGCTTCAATTCCTGATTATCCATCTCGAAGTTATTCTCCAGACAAGAAGGATCCGTATACTCATCGATGTGATTCTTCTATCAGTTTGGTAGAAATTCTTCGTACGACGTTCTAACCCTCCATAATTTAATCCATGTCTAACTTTTTTCCACACTGCAGCCCGAGTACTACATAAATCCATTGCAGCTTGATGGAAATGATACTCTAATTACCGTGAGCAGGGTTCCCCCAACTGCGAATTTGACTCATGTGGTACGTTAATACATGTTTCAAACAATCGTTCATCATTCCCAACTTACAAAACAATTATTTAATTTTCTTAGCAAAATGGAAGAGACCCAGTCCTCACAATTCCATCAGATGGCATTTATCTCTTAATTCTCAAGATTCAAAGTGTAAAACCATACGACTTTAATGCTGAGGTTACAGTGGCAATGAAATCTCCACATGGATATTTGTCAGCTGCAGACTGGCCTCTCCTTTCCGTGAGTAGCAAAGTCGATTGTTATGTTGTTCGTTATTCTTTCAATTATTTTATGAAACTTAAATGATTACTTTTTTTGTAATTAACTTTAGTTTTATGGGGGAATGTGTGTGGTCTACGTTATGTATGGAATCAGCTGGCTGGTGTTNTTTTTTTGTAATTAACTTTAGTTTTATGGGGGAATGTGTGTGGTCTACGTTATGTATGGAATCAGCTGGCTGGTGTTGTCATTTTACCGTTGGAGGGATTTGTTAAGGTAAATTTACATTTGATGACAGCACTTGAATTATGAATTCGTTCAAATCTTGCCAATTTTTCAATAGTATTTATTAGGATTTTGAATTCGATTTCCTTGTAGAATACAATTCTGGATTGGTGGTGTAATTTTTCTGGGGATGATGGAAATGGTATGGAACATTAAACTTTGGTTAGGTTAAGTTTAGGGTTAGGTGCATTTTTAGGTTTCGGTTCTTTATCAAGTCTCTCCTTTATATTTTAGGCTGTATTCTATGGTGAATACCAAAGTATCAATTCAATTGGAACTTCCGTTTCTGGAGCCGTTTTGTTCGCAGAACTTGTGTCTTGTGCCAAGCGTACATTGGCCAGACTTTTGATTGTCATTGTTAGCATTGGCTTTGGAATTGTCAAGTAAGGAAAAAAATTACTCGTGAAAGTATTTTTGTCTAATGGTTACGTATTTGTAGGCCCCGATTAGGAACAACTCTGCACAAATTAATTGTAGTTGGCGGCTTGTATTTTATTCTTGCAACAATGGAATCCAGTCTACGGGTCATTCATCCCGTGAATGGGCCTTCCAACAGGGCTGTAATGGCAGGCATTGGACTCTCTTTAATGGATGGATTTTTGTGCTACTGGATATTTCAGTCACTTCTGGCAACGACCAGAACGCTGCGGCTTAGGCGGTAAAGTCTTCAGTCAGCAATCACTTAATCAGGTCATAAATAATTTATAATTTTCTGGATTAATTCTGATATAGGAATCTAGTCAAGTTGGCCTTGTATCGGAACTTTACAAATACATTAATATTTTCTGTGATTGCGTCCGTGTGTTTCATGTTATGGTCTATTAAAGTAATTAAAACTCCAATGTGCCTGGAGGTAAGCAATGAATTTCTAACTTGATACAAGTTTATAACATCTCTATTTTAAATTTAATTTTTCATATGACAGAATTGGCGCAACATTTGGATTGATGAAGCATTTTGGCATGTCCAATTTAGCTTAATTCTTCTTGTAATTATGGTTTTATGGCGACCTACTAATAATAATCAGAGGTAATAATTTCAAAATAGAAATTAAGGGAAGCCCTGGGAAAATAAAATAAACTTTGCTCTTTTTAGATATGCGTTTTCTCCATTGATTGATGATTTGGAAGACGAGGAAGAAGAGGATCTTGTCATTAATGAAGCTTTTGGTAAGTTTTCATTCAGCACGTATTTGTTGGGGTATCGCTGGTTCAAACCTAACCTGACCTTAAACAAAATCTAGCCTTCCCTAACCTTAAAAAACCTAACCTAAAAAAAACTAACCGATAACCTAATAATTTAATTTTCTAGCTGCTGGTATGAAGTTACGAAGCAGCCAAGTGTCAGAGAAGGGAAAGAAATACCGTAATCAGACTGTTGTAAACTTCTGTTTTGTAAATTTTATTTATTCGGAATTGATCTGAGGAACTTAATTAATTTCAAATAATTTGAAATTATTTCAAATTGGTCGGAATTAAAATTATGGATTGCATGTTTTTAGGAGGAGGATCTGAAATGGGTGGATGAAAATATTCCAAATGATTTTGGTGAAGGCGATTTACCTGCAATGGATTCTGAAGAGGAGGTTGTTGCATCCAAATTTGAACTCTCAAAGATGCAATGAATGTTCAACCAAAAATTTCACAACAGTATGTAAAGTTCGTCACTATTAATGTAAGTTGAAACGAACTTAATCTTGGCTACTTTAAATTCTATTACAAACCACTTTAGTCTTAATTTCAATTCAACTTATTTGAATTTTGAATTAAGGTTTGTTAAAACCGAAAATCGTTCGGAAATGCGTTCACTATGATGTTATGCAAGGTCATAAAGGAAACGTTGATCTAACACGTTTTGTATTGTCTTACGTCAACGTTTGCTTCATGACCTTGATGTTATGTTTTGCTTTACTTAATCTTGTCAGTTATTGCAAGTATAATAATTAATTTAGACGAATGAAATGAACATTCTTTTACTTA
>JABASL010001708.1:0-10208 GCA_019775825.1 Neanura muscorum
CTTTCGCTAGATTTCTCCCACTTCTCTCGCCTTAATTTTGATAACGACTTGACCTCAAATTGTTGACCTAAAAACTTGAAACCCTAAAAACTCAAAATTTGGCCCAAACTTTTTAACGATGTTTGCAAAAATTCGTAAAGAAAAACTTTCATTCCCGCCTTCAGAACTTAGAAAAATATTTGAAATTCTAAAGAACAAAAGTGGGCGTGGCAAAAGAGAGAAAACGCGGGAAATGAGAAGGACGCGTCCTTGAAGCGCTGCTCGCGCCCTATTTCTTTTTGTTTACTTCCGGTGTCATTCACTTTTTCCTCTAGGTTTTTTTTTTACTAAGAACTTTGACCTGACCCTTACCTTAAGTGATTATTTAGTTGATTAAGTAATTAGTTAGGCCTGCTAATCTACATCTATCGTCGAATGAAGGCGCAGTTAGTGTTATCTGTGGATGATCCAGTGACAAATGTCACTTCAAGTTCAGATTTCAATTCCAAAAACGAGAAAACGATTTCTCAAGGTAGGTCAAGGTCATTCGCTCATCTAGTGCCAGAACTAGCTCCACTCGGCCAGTCCCTCCCGATTGACGATTACGATTATTTAATTAGTTTTTAATTAAAAAGGTTAGATCCGACACGCCGGGCCTAACTATACGCACTATGCACTTTTTTGTTCGATCGGTCCAATCAATCTGTCAAGACTTGGGTATTCGCTAACTGCCAGGTTTATACAAGGACACTAACCAATAACCTAACTTTAGCTAACCTGTAACCTACTTTAGATAACCTATCACAAAAGTTATGCTGATTTAAATCAAACGACTAAGGTTAGGTTGTTTGAAAACACTACCAAAAACCTAAAATTATAAGTGTTAAGCTGGTTGGGTTTGAATATTTAGACTAACGATCGTTTGATTTATTATGCATTTCAGATTAACCCATCAACTATAATGAAATCCCACCGTAACAATGACACCCTCAAGCTTTGCTCCAATGGTTCCGGAGATTACAGGCTCCCTTGCAACGGTCTCATCATCAATACTCAATACGATTAGGTTATTTGGTGAGAGACACTACGGGAATTCCAGCCGTTTGATTACAACCTTGACCTGCTAACCTGTTTTAAAGAAGTTATGTATACCCTGACCCTGATAGGAGAGCCAAGACCAAGCTCTCCCCACTTCAGCTGCTGTCACACTGCTCAAGCTTATTCATGGAGCCGGGTCACCACTGCTTCTTGTTCTAGAAGAACTTCTGTACATTATTAATGGTTCAAACAGTAAGAGGAAACTGGCTGCAATGGATGGTTTAACCTTTGCTCTTCTTACATTTCCGCGAGATGATTTTGATATTGAAAACATTGCAGAGGCGGTACGTAAAACCTGAAAATTTGTATGGTTCCTTTGAACATCGTGCGTCACTTGTCTTCGGGGAAATTTTGATCTTTTGTTCAATCGCTGAAGGTTTTTCATTTTCGGAGCGTCCCTATTCATTGACTCTGATCACTGATGTTGATACAGTAACATTCACTTATTGATGAAATGATTAATTTTGTTCCCTTGTTCCAGTAATCTGCTGACCACTGTCAATTAATGTGTCATATCATGTCCTAAAGGGGTCCTAAACGACCCTAAAAACGATCTGCCATTTTGTCAGGTCAAGTCCTGTATCATGTCGCAGAACTTTGTCAATACTGTTTCTTACTCGAATGACCTCGATGTTCTGAAGTGGTTGATACCTAATTTTTTTTTTGTATTGTTGATCTTTTGGTCTACAGGTATGTCGCTGGGATCCCAAACGACGGATTCATCAAGCATGTCTAGAGTCCTTAGCCGTTGTGGCACACGTTCTGGGCCCTGGAATTGGTTTGTCGAGAAATAATTCATCAAATCAGGTAAGACAAAGATTTCTGTTGATGTTATGACTTGAGTCTTGGACCCAATTCGGTGACAAATCTTGGAATGCAGGCTACTTTTCGAATTACAATTCTCACAATCCGTGAAACTAGTCAACTAAATCTAGAGTCATAAATATTAATAACGAAGCGTGAAAATTCACAAATTGTGAAACGTGAAAGCCTAAAACGTTTACTAGTTGACACGGAATTTAGTTTGTGACCGGGCCTGTTCTCCGTATCCGGGTGGTTATGATTTATAGAATTTAGGCTTGCTTTCCTTTGTACCGAAAGAGGCAAAAAACGTGAAAGCTTTAGAAGACGAAACATTGAACCCTTTTCTCGAATAAAAAGAGATACACGGTTGATATAAAAAAAAGGAGCCATGGCATTTTTTATATCAATTCAATTGGTACCCTCAAAGGGGTCCTTTTTTCTTCAATTTTTTATTGAAGTTTTTATATCCTATTTTATAAAAGGGGTGAAACCCTTTGGTGCTTCTTCTATAAAAAATTAATGTTTCCTATGATCCATTATTGCCATTTACTAAAAGTAGTACTGATCCCAAACGTCCTCCGCCATCAGGTTTACGTGAGCATACTAAGGGAAGGGGTTAAGTCTCCAAGTACCCTGTTAAGGGTACTCCGTGGCTTCTGTCCTAAAGAAAAGAAAAGAATTTTTTGCTCATAATTTTAACTTTTTATATCAAACAATTGGTCTAAGGGCACATGCCATCATTTCGAATTCAATTCCATTCAGCCACAGAATGACTGAATCAAAGTGGATCTAAAGGTTTCCTCGGCTGGATCTCTCTCCTAAGGCTCTCGGGCTTAAAATTTATTTCGTAACGTTCAGAATCCAGAGCTTCCTTGTCATGGTAGAAGTGTACTGAAAATGCTTAGTTCCCAAAAAGTGGTTGTGTTACCCGAGTGGCTCGATCGTGGTGGGATGAATCTCCGAAGTTGTAGCCGCCTTCCCAAAAACTGTTTCCACCCTTTTCAATTGTCGTCTAGCATGGCATTTAGCCCGACGCTGTACGATGTGGATCGTCAGACAAGCACATCAAGTACATCAGCTACTGTGATACCCAAGGCTTCGTACCGAAGTTTTGTCCTCGTTCCTTGTCCAGTAGAGTTTCAACGCAGACGCTAATCCAGTTGGCTTGTATTTGGCTTTGGATCCCGGAGGATCCATATTCCAAGACTTCCATTTCTCTATTCACATTTCCATTTCAAGAGTTGCTGTAGAATCATCGCTGAATCTTCGATTTTACTATCAGCTCTACAAAATCCTATCCATAACGCCACGAAACCTTTGGAAGACTAGTTTAAAATTTCAAAATGTATCCAAGTTACACAAATTGTGGAGAAAAGAAGAAATTACAGGAAGGAATACCTGGTTCTATACAACTTTTGTATAGAAACGGGAATCAAGGGCCGCGTCCGTTCTGTACAAGTTTTGTACAGAACAGAACCAAGAATCGAAAGCCGTGTCCACCATTGAGTGCAGAAGTGAAGTTCACCTAGAGCTGAATTACACGGCCAAATTGGTTGATCCATTATTCCATTCGCAATTTGTTGTCAATTGGTTTGGCAATTTGGAATCCGGAAGCTAAAAGCTGGGATTGTTAACGCCGGAAAGTCCAGGATTTTGTTGGATCTTAAATTCTGAGAGTGAGACAAATCAAATTATAACTTCAGTTTGTGTCTCGTGCCGTTTTATTCTATGCATGAATTACTGCATGAGGAAGACAAGCATGATATTGTGTGTACTGCTGCAATATTGTCAAATATTTAAACAAACCAAACAAGCCCGTGTGAAACACGGAATTAAAGTTATTTACTACTCCCAAAAAATTAACCTAATGCGGCCCAAAATGTTGGATCTTAGAAAAAACGTGCCGCCCAGACATATGCTTTAGGTTAATTTTTTGGGAGTCGTTTAAAGTAACTTTAATCCCGTGTTTCACGCGGGCTTGTTTAGTTTTTAAACATAACTGCTCAATTACATTGACGTTAAATCAACTTGAATTTGAGAAGAAATAGATCGTAACATCTTCATTAATTTTTAGTTTGATCATCGAAAAAATTAAAGTTTCTTGTTCGATCGGATTCTGGATTAGAATGAGTATTTGAATTGCAATCGCAATTGTAGCAATTTTAAAGTGGGTTTCCAATATTATTTTACATTAACACGATAGTTAATCTTGGATCACTCACTATTCACTAAAAAAAAATTAACACTGAACGGGTTAATTTCTCTGGTGGATTTTCTCTGGCGGATTTTCTCTGGCGGATTTTCTCTGGCGAGACATAAATTGCGGCTCTAAGCCTGATCTAATTAAATCTAAACCTGATGAATATAGTCATCGTTAACCTAACTGTAAAATTAAGCTTTGGTCATCCATTTTTATGGCAAATTATATGCGCGCCGGGATTCCTAACAATTTTTCGGTTTTTTAAAAAAATGTTAGGCTGTTTTTTTCACAAATTTTACGAAATTTTCAAAAATTCCGATTCGAAATTTTGTTGTTCTAAAGGTGGTGGTGGGTGATGAAGATGATCCAGGAGAGTGTGAATTATTGGATTTTTAAAAAATTGTTGTTTGCTTAAAACGTACCCCTTTAAGTGTTGATTGTTGAGTGATGAAGTGGGAATTGAAAATTTTAAAAGGTGCTCAGCTCGTGCCACTATTCTTTTCACTCCTGTTTGATAAAAGGAGAAATGTAATTTATTATTCCAATTTCACCCTTCCTTTCATTATAAAAAGTAATAATAAAAACCTGTGTTCGGCTTTTTACATCTTCAACCCTTTTTCATCCCCTTCCTTTTACTTTGATATCATTAAACATTATTCAGATCTGCTGCTGGAGCGTGGATTGAATTAAACCCTCTTTCATTCAAGATGAGTCTTCATTCTTGTTCTTTTTTTTTTAAATTGAAGGGTTTAAATTGAAAAGACACGAACATGTTGAGCTCCATTCAATAATATTCTTCTCACCTATCAAAACAAACGGATTAAATCATACTAAACACTAAAAAAAATTTAATGTCTGTCTTGAACCAAATACAAATCACTAACAAAATACCCAGGCATACATTTTCAAAATTAATACATTCAAAAACATCAAACTCTATCCCCGAAATTCGAAAAGTGTTGTAAAAATAACAATTTTCCAATTTTAAAATCCTGAAATGAAAAATGAGGATTTTGGAATCCTAGGATTCAAAAATCCTAGGATTCAAAAATTCTAGAAAAAAAGTTTTATTCATTTTTCAATGTTTTTCTGTTGTCTTGATTCGGTTTTTTGTTCGTAGAATTATTTGAAAGACTTTTACTAAAGACATTTTCATGTCAACTATTAAAATGAACTAGAAAACAAAAAATAGCGGGAGTAATGCTAAAATTCTACGAAGCTGTTAATACATTTTGTGAAAAATTCCACACAGTATGATATATTTTCCGCACAGTATGTTAAATTATATCAAAAAATTCCGCGGAATAACCGCTTAATGACGCGGCTGTCAGACGTTATATAAACAGACAAGTCCGAAACTTACGAGTCTGGTATCCGGTTTCGGCAGACGGGTTACGGTTTAGTTTTAAAAACCCAAACAGGACGGCAGTGTTGTAATGGGTCATATCCGAATGTAAGGATTTGTCAACCGATTTTTTGTACTGTGTTTTATCCGCTTCGCTAACCTGAAACAATTCAACAATATTTCTTGCTGAATTATGGAAATAATAAATGAATTAACATATTAATTTTAATTGTGGAACTGAAATTAAATGACAAATTTCATAGGTTAACTTACCGCAAGATACGGGGTCAAATCTTTTTTTTTTACAAACCTTGAAATCTTAAATGGAAAGAAAATTTGAAACCTGAAATAGAAATAAAATAATTTTTTCATTTATTATATTACCTGATTTAATTTGGTTTGGTTGGAAAAATCCCGTGTACTTAATATAATATAGTTCAATGTTATTTTATTTTATTTATTTTACATATTGGAAACTGATTTGAACAATTCCTTTCGAAGTTTTTCAAAAAATCAAAAACCAAAATTTGGCATCGGATTGGTATCCTGGCTCTCTCCAAGGGAGCGCTTACTTGTCAAAATATTTTCAAGGGACGAGGAATTCAGAAAGTGATCTCTACATTTTCGGTATTTTCCGTAATACTCCCAGCAGCTGAAATCGGGTGGATCCGACGGATGCCTTTTCGTTTCCTCAAATTCGGAAAATCAAGGAAATGAAATTTCTGCCTAAAAACCTGAATAGAAGGAACTTGTGTTTTCAAAAAGATGGAGCAACGTACCTGAAAAATGAACAAATTCGTGTCCGTTCAAAAATTTATCGTGCCTGAAATGATACCCAAAATCCTCTCAAAATTTTCCTGGAAATTTTATCGTTGCCACTATAAAATTGGAAAATAGCTTCACAATTTTCAAAACGTAACCAATATGGCATGGGGAACCATCAAAATAAAACATTTCATTTCCTTGCATTAGTTAGTTATTAAAGATAACTAACTAAGCGCAAAGGGTTATTTTTACTCATAATTTTGCGAATTTTGACGATTTTCGCACGAGTTTTCCATATTGTCTTGATTCTATCGAGAATTTAATTTTTCTACCTATGACACACATGCTTATTCAATTCTTATCTAAATTGCACGTGCTTTACACCACTCTTACTCAATTTAAAAAAAATTAAATTAATTACTTTTAAAATTATTATTATTTTTTAATTAAAAAAAAATGGATTTACCTTTCGGCTCCGGGGGAGCCGATGTTATTACGTCAACTGAATCAAAATCTCTGAGCAAGTAATTTGCATGCACTTTCTTTACTTCCATTGCCGATGGCCATGCAGAGAGTTTTTTTTAAAGCTTGTTCGACTTTCTCCGCTTTCCATTTCTTCATTTCGGTTTTTTGAGAAACTGGAAACAAAATTTGGATTTTAGGATCTAAAATAATAGGCTGATTGGATAGGACGTAAACGATGTCTTTAAAATAGCTTATCTTGTTTCCAGTTTTTGAATAAAAATCCGAATAAAAAGGAGAAAGCAGAGAAAGTTGGATTTTTTTTTAAATTTAAAAAACTGTATTTCAGTTCGTGAGATCGGAGAAAGTTGGAGTAGTATCCTAAATCACAGCATGAATAATTTGGAGAGGAGAAAAAAGTCTAAAAAGCATTCCTGCATAAAGCTCTTTTCCCATTTAAACTTTATTCTGTCCTGGAACTTTAAAGCCCTCCTTCCCTACTCTATCGTGTCAGAAGGTAAAAAGGCAAGGATTCGTTCAAGAAGCTTTTCCAGCCCTTCAAGGGGATACATTTTAACTGACCTCATAAATTTTGATGCCTAGAGATTTTACTTCATCTGAGAGAGCTTCGAAGCGTGCTACACTTTATTCTAAAACTTTTTACTTTTCCTTCCTGCTGACCTCAGCGTACATTCGTATCCGTGCGGAAATGAGAGGCTCACATCTTTTTTTACGAATATTCACCATTTCAAAAATCTCGCGGCCATTGGAACCAATATCCGCGAAATTCTTTCCGTAAAAATATCCTAAAAAAAAATATCCTAAAAACCTAAAAAATTGTCCTGAATTTTGGTATGCCTTTCCAAGCCTCCGCTATTTTTTGAACCCGCTTTTATTTATTTCCAACCCGCTTTCAGTTATTTTGAACCAAAAAATGTACAGAGAGTTTCAGAAATAGTGTACAGGAGAAAGTAAAACTTCAAATTGCCTTGCACAATTTTCATGCCTTAAATTTCAGGCTCCGACAACGTAGGTCACTTACTCATGAATGCCTCTATTGACCTAGGTCAATAGATGCTAGAATTTGTTCCACGTCAAGATGGTAGAGCGATATTAAATTTTACTTTCTCCTGTACACTATTTCTGGAACTCTCTGTATATCAGACTCCGACAACGTAGGTCACTTACTCATGAATGCCTCTATTGACCTAGGTCAATAGATGCTAGAATTTGTTCCACATCAAGATGGTAGAGCGATATTAAATTTTACTTTCTCCTGTACACTATTTCTGGAACTCTCTGTATGGCGTAAGGGACATTCCAAGCTGCTACAAAGGGAAAGGATGAAAAAAGGGTTGGATTTTTGAAGTTGGCGCTGGGCGTAGAATTTCAGAAGTCCATTAGAGATTCCTTGTACAAGGTCCATGTACAAGGTCCATGTACAATGTCCCTGGATTCGAATTTGTCATACGACTAGGAGTAGTAGAAAGTGTGACATTTGACCTTTTTGGTGACGGGGATTGAGATAGGATTGTGAGGAAGGGGGGATTTTTTGGAGATGGTAATGATGAGTATGCAAAGATAAAGGTCCTCTGCCCTGTCAGAAGTAATGGAGGGCTTTTCGAATCACCCTGTCTACCCGGGATAATGTATTACAATTCCCTTTACTTTCTCTTGGGTGAAAGCCCATTCTAAAAAAAAAGCCCCTTCAATTTCTAGAAACAAGGAAGAAGGGAGGCCTTGAGTTAGGTTTAGGCTGAGGCTGCCTGTCAACAGATATAATGAAAATCCACGTCTCCTTTTATTTTTTGGAGCGCGGCGTGTTAAAGAGAAAGAGGAAGAAGGCGGGGATGTTCTTAAGGATATCTTTTCTCCTGTCACTCTACACTCACACTTTCTTTTTTACTTTCATTACAGGGTGGCACAAAAATTTTGAATTTAGTAAAATTTGAGTTCCACTGAGCCTAAATTTTCGGAATCTTGGATCAATTTCTTTTTACACTAAAATTTCCTCCCACACTGTACATAAGATAAAAGAATACAAATCCTATTCCTTCCACTTTCTCAGGCTGAGGAAAGGGAAAGATGAAAAGAAAGTAGTTGAGATGAGAAAAAAATTACACACTCAAAGACCGTTTTGCAAAAGAAAGAATGCCATCAAAATAATCACATAGGACCACTACTTCCAAAGTTTCGAGTGTCCAAGGGCTCAGATTGGGGACTTGGAATCTAGTGAAAGGGCTGGAGGAAGCTGGAGGCAGAAAAGGCTTCATTCCTAAATCAAAGAACTGAGAAACGGGAGAGGGTTGTTGGAGAACTTTTCAATCATGAGAATGCCTTTGCTTTTTTTTCAACTTCTAAACTCCCTTTTTCTTTTGATCTCAAAAGTACTATGCGTTTGAGACTTTGACTTGATCTCACATACGCTAGGAAACAAGGCATTTTTACCGCCTTTTTTCTAGAAACTCTAGAAGGCTAAGTTGTCTTCTTGAAAAGTAGAAAAAGGATAAAGTGAAATAGAATCAAATGAGATTCGGAGATTCCTCAACGACAAGGATCAGTCGAGGAAATCTTTGAGTTTGACTCAAACGAGTTTTCACTTTTGAACCACCAGCGCTTTCATTCCAATTGAATTTGAAACAGTTTCCGGGATAAGAGGAAAAGGAATTTGAAAGAAAGCGGGGCGTCGAATCCAAAAACCAAGATGGCAAGCCGTTGAGAATCCTTCAACTTAGCCACTCTGACTACCGTAAATTTTTTATAGGTTGGCAAACTTTCACCAACTTTCACTTTACAATTTGCAGTTTTTCAGTACCTTAATGTCTGTGCACTTTCTGTTTGAAATACATTTACTGGCGAACCAAAATTTCTGCATGTATTCTAGCGTATGTGAATTATGGCGGGCTAGGTGAGAGAGTATCAGATCCATTTCCATATTCTCAGAAAACCAAGGTGGCAAAAGAGAAAGAGGAGAAAGCAAGATTTAAATTTTATTTTAAAGTGGCAAAAGAGAAAGTGAAGAAAGCGAGATTTTAATTTTGTTTTAAAGGGGCAAAAGAGAAAGTGGAGAAAGCGAGATTTAAATTTTGGTTTAAAGGGGCAAAAGAGAAAGTGGAGAAAGCGAGATTTAAATTTTGGTGTAAAGGGGCAAAAGAGAAAGTGGAGAAAGCCTGATTTTAAATTTTTACGGAGGCAAAAAAAGTGGAGAAAGCGAGATTTAAATTTTTTTTTTGCAAAATTACGAAAGAGAGAGGAGAAAGTGAGATTTTAATTTTTTACTAAAGTGACAAGAGAAAGTGAAGAAAGCGAATTTTTTAGTGCATTTTCGATGTCTTTAACTTAATGTAAGCATGGTTAGATAGGGTTTGCCTAGGAAATGTTTTAGTAGACTTCGTTTTTGGAAATTTTGAAATTTGAAAATATTTCCTAAAAGTCTGTTTTTGACTTTCTGGATTTCTATCTATCTGTTTCCTGTGCAGAGTTATACTAAAATCTTGTTTCATTTTAAATTGCCTCATCTTTCAAATTGATGAGGAATCATTTCAGAAGAAAATG
>JABASL010001709.1:0-10207 GCA_019775825.1 Neanura muscorum
CAGTTGCACATCTTAAATGGGTATAATTTTACTGATTCAATTGGCCAGTAAACCCTAAATCTCTTCCAAAAATGGTTTAGTAATCGTGTAGCATAATGCACAAGTCTGCACATTTTTCGCACATTTTTTTTTTGCATTCTTCACCATCCTTAATTCAAAACCTAATAGTCGAGACCTTAACTTTCACTTTTTGCACAACTCTGATCAGTGTTTGCAGGGAGCAGAGTTGCCAAAAGTGAAAGCAAAAACAGTGAAAGTTAGTGTCTCGGCTATTTGATTTTGGCGACGCGGAGACACTGACCTCCCCTTTTATCACAACTCTGCTCCGTCCAAAAAACCATAAGGGGAGTTGTGAAAAAAGTGAACGTTAGGATCTCGGCTATTCGATTCCGGAGTACATTTACACTTTTTTAAACCTGAAAATATTGGTTCCATATATCTCAACTTGGCGCTAGATTTGAAATTTTCTGCTGCAAATGTAAATTTTTTTAGTGGGTATTCATTTTAGTTCTATTTGTAACTCTAAGGGAATTCATGGTAATGACAGTTTTTGACAAGTGGCCTCAAAATGAGTTTCTCTACTCTTAAATGTTAGTGTTACATTCAAGGGAACAGAAAGTGTCACTTCCATACTATTTATTCATCCCTCTATAGAAATATCCTCTATTCAAGGTATTTCAAGATGCAATTTTAGGTACTTTCTCCACCCACACAATGATGTAACCTTGAGAAGCATAAATGCAGCAGGTCTTTACCACGCCCTCTTGTCTGAATTCATTGTTGAAACTAAATGATGCGGACAGTGGTGCTACTTAGAAGTTTTAGGTAACTAAACTTTTCAATAGCAGTAGCCGAATTGACACAAAAAGTCTCACTTTTAACAAAAGAAAAAAGTAAAAAAAGTAAATTCGTTTTTCCAAGCTGTCATTCTCCTATTAGATGATAGGGCACAATGTTTGGGTAAAATTGTGTCGACGTGCCTGGTTAACTTTAGGAAAGAGAAAGTTAGTAGGAAAAAAGTCACCAAGTACTTTGGAGTATCTCGTTTGAAGAAACCATATTAGTAAGCACTCTTCAACATCATAGAAAAAGGAAAGCTGGGCAAGTAACTTACTAAAAGTGATAACGGCTCAAGGACTTTCACCACTACTTGTGTGATCCTAATTTTAGGATAGGGTTAGGTTCAGGTTTGTAAGTTCGTAACCTAACTCTCCAATTGTTTACTTTTGGATTTATAAAAAAAATTATATTCTCTCATGTTAGGTTCATTCCTCGTAGAAGGCACTGTTCGGACCCTTCAGAAATGTTTGTCCAACTTTCTCCGTTTTCTCTTTTTTTCAAATTTATTTATTCAGCAAGTGTAATTACTCGAATCTGAATCGAGTTTTCAAAATAACCATTTTAACAGAATATACAAGTTGGTGGATGGTCCGATTAATTTTATTTGCCCTTGTTCACAAAACAGATTTGAAAAAAGCGAAAGTTGAGTTTTTTGTTTCCTAAAAACGGGGTTTTCTGTTTTGCAAAAATAACAACAGTTTTTTTTGCTTTAAAAAGCGGAGTTTTTTGTTTTGCAAACAATGGCAGAGTTTTTTTTTTAAAAAGAAAAGGGAGAATGGTTGACAGACATTTCCGATGTCAATGTAAAAACGCGATTATCCTGTATACTTACGTTAATTTTGATAACTGTGGTATTGGTTTTTAGTGTCCTTCACCATAAGTATTAATTTTTGTGAAATAATTCGAAAACAAACATTGAAAATTAACAGCTTACGGTTGTTTACCAAAATTTAATGTTCAGGAATTTGTTGAAAAATTTCGGAAATCAATCGTTATTATTATTATTAAGCCGATTTTAGAGGAATAAATTTGATCGAGGTTTTATATTTTATAATCTTTTCCATGTTCGCAGTTACTTTTTAACTCCGCTCAATACAAATTAAAAGTTGGAAGCTACCGCAGCATTAATTAGACGCATCCAGGGTTTGGAAACTTATGCAAAATTTAATGTTCAGGAATTTGTTAAAAAATTTCGGAAATCAATCGTTATTATTATTAAGCCGATTTTAGAGGAATAAATTTGATCGAGGTTTTATATTTTATAAGCTTTTCCATGTTTGCAGTTATTTTTTAACTCCGCTCAATACAAATTAAAAGTTGGAAGTTACCGCAGCATTAATTAGACGCATCCAGGGTTTGGAAACTTATGCTAGATTATTAGAATCCTGTTTTTCGTAATTGCCACTTTCAAACTTATAGCTTTCTCCTTATTGGCTGGCTCATTCTTAGTGTAGGTTTAAGTACGTATTCAACAACTTTCCATATAATTAGAAATATTTTCAGTTTTAAACATAGAGCCTTTCATAAGGCCTACGTGTACAACTGCCCGCGTGGGTAGACGACTCCCGTGGAAGTTTAGCGCCCAATATTTAGAAAAAAGTTCATTTTCTAAACATAACTTTTACTTCTCAAAAATTCCCACGAGCTTTTCATTTTTTACTTCTCAGAATTATGATGTAAAGGCGCTCAGGTTTGCAGAAAGTTGTAAAACTTTGCGTTAGTTTTATGAAAAAATTATATGAGAGGCTTTACAAGAATATTGCTCCAGTGGGAGGAAAGCAGTCTTTGATATTTTTACTGCTAGTACACTGCTGAAGACCGAGGTACATTTCCTGAGGTTTTTCGTGTTCTGAAAATTGAAAAATGGCGACGGGCGGTGTGTTATTTCAAATCTTTTGGAATTGAGAGGGACGCCCAATCCTGGTCAAATACGTGGTTGAACTCCTGACCTTGGAATTGAATTGCTTGCGAAACGATCATTTTGCACAGTTGGAAATGACACAAATCGATTAGGACGCCCAAAAACCCCAAACATTTTCTCAACCTATCTTCATATTTCAAGCCCTTTTGTGTACGAATAAAAGAAAATTCCTTCTCTTGGTTTACTTTCTCCTTGAAAAGATTTTCAAAATCCTCCCTCCTTTCCCTCCTAAATCTTCACCTAACAGTGAAAGTCATATTTCAAATTCTAAATCTTCTTCTCACCTGTCTGTTACACTTTTGGACGTGGCAGAGATTGAAAGTTAATTCTTCTTTTGCGTACCTTGGGCTTCCTGTCATACTGTTGCTACATGCCATGTTGACTTTTTCACTGACTGACTTCTCAAATCATAATATTTGGATTCCAGGCCTTGGGACCATCTGGGAATTTTCACAGTGACAGATGAACCCTTTCTGTTTACACAACCAACTATGTTCAAGGAGTGATCGATGAGTATTTTATTAGGCTAATCACGGCACAACAGACGCACCACCAGTAGACTATGGAATTTCATCCCTTAGATCTCATCTTGTCGAGTGAGCAAAGTCATTTTTCAAATATTTCCATTCCGGAAGTGAAGGGTACGGAATGGCGTTTGACTGACAAATTAGTCGCAAGTGTAAATTTTGTAGCATGTTGCATTCCATACACAAAGCTTAATGATAAATTTCAATTTGAAATTAAGGAGATGTCACGAAAATAATGTGATAATAACTGAAAGGCACGGGTTAACCCTAACTTACCCTACCGAACCCAGCTTTCAGGAAACCGGTCCCCCGTAAACTCGCCTACTTGTTTTGGCATACTCGCCTGTCCCTCTAAAAAGTAAAAAATCAGTGAAATAAACGTGATCTGGGGGTTATAACGACCACAGTTAGGGTAGCCGAGGGCATGATTTAGGGTGAGGGTTCTCAGTCCTCAAGGAAGTTGTCAATTCTACAACAGTTTGCTTAGTTAGGGGTAGGGAAATTAAAGTGGCGTTAGTTTAGGGTTAATCCCAGTAAATAGGCTGAGCTAAGTGAGTTGTCTGTTCAGTATTCACGCGAGTTTCCGGGTGAGTTGCCCCATGAGGGTTTAGGCGAGTTTCCGGGTAAGTGAGTTGCCTGCTTACGGTGAAGGATTAAGGCGGGTTTTCAGGTAATTGAGGTGCCTGTTTAGGGTTATGGCGAGTTTCCACGGAGGCAAGGTACCTGTTTAGGGTTATAGGGAGTTTCCAGGTAAGAAAGGTGCCCGTTTAGGGTTAAGGTGAGGTTCCAGGTAATTAATGCGCCTGTTTAGGGTTAAGACGCGTTTCCACGGAAGTAAGGTGCCTGTTCAGGGTTATAGGCGGCTTTTAGGTAAGCGAGGTGCCCTTTTAGGGTTATAGGCGGCTTTTAGGTAAGCGAGGTGCCCGTTTAGGGTTATAGGCGGCTTTTAAGTAAGCGAGGGGCCCGTTTAGGGTTATAAGCGGGTTTTAGGTAAGCGAGGTGCCCGTTTCGGGTAATAGGCGGCTCTTACGTAAGCGAGGTGCCCGTTTAGGGTTATAGGCGGCTTTTAGGTAAGCGAGGTGCCCGTTTAGGGTTAAGGCGAGGTTCCAGGTAATTAATGTACCTGTTTAGGGTTAAGGCGAGTATAGGGTTAAGGCGAGTATACGGGTAAATGAAGAGCCTGTTTAAGGTTATGGTCAGTTTCCAAGGAAGTGAGGTGCTCGTTCAGGGTTAAGCGGAGTTTTCGGGCGAATGAGGGCGATTTTTGTATAGCTTTAGGGTTAGTTTTTTTTAGCGAGTTTCCTGTTTCACATCTTCCAAACTGTTCTTCCTGTTGTCGCTATTCCTACATTTCCTGTTTGTTATAGAGTCAAAATAAGTAACAAGGTTACTTCGTCCTAGTTTAATCCAAGGGTTGTTAATTACATTATTAATTTAAGTGTTAGAGTAGAAGACATTTGGGCGGTTAGATTTAAAGTTCAATTTGTGAGGTAGGCTGTAGAGCAGAAATTAAACTGACCTGGTGCATTATAGTAGGTACAAAATGAGATTATTTTTCATTGTGTAGACTGGATTTGCATGGCTTTGTTACGTTAGAGGAGCCAAAGTACTGAATAGCCTTTCACTTTGTATTGTCTGTGGGCTGCAATAAATTGGATAAAGTACTTCCTGCTTCTTTTGAATGGGAAGGTAGGTTTCCGCTGGAATATAAACTAGAGATGTCATGTATTGTTGGAAGAGGTAGTTAATGAATGTTATTATTCCTCCTGTCTCCTCTTGTTTTATTCACAAAAGATTCAACTTAAATCTCCCACACTACACAAAATTAAATCACTCATGTGGAAATAGTCACTAATGTAATTTTATCCAATCATGACAGTAAAATCTAAATTAAATAAACCTCTGTACCCTACACGCTTTCTCTTGTTTCAACCCAACAGCCTTCTTTTCAACCGTGAGAGCGTGCTCAAGACTTTCACCAGGAGCGAGATTTATTTTCCAGTGGAAAGTATCCAAAGCACGCTCTGTTGGACTCGCCCTGGGAAACAAACGTTTTTTTCGCTTTTTACTTGAATGGCCAGTGGTGACCAGTAAAAGTCCTCGTTACTGAGGAAATTCTATTATGGAAATCAAGTATTAATGGACAAGCCATTAGGATTCTCTCTTTGCCAAAAGCTACAAACTCCATTTTCAAACTATTGTCACAATGCTCGCTAAAAGTTAAAATCAATACAAGCATATGTTCCCAGATTATTCAAGAATTCGGCTTTGTGGGGCCATTATGTAGTTGTGCAAATTTTTTGATATGGAATACTCTCCAAATTGCATGTTACTTGGGAATAAGCTTTCCCTGCAAGAGAAAACTAATTTATTAAATAAACTTTTGAATCAAGAACATACAAATCTTATGAAAACTTTGTTGAATTCCACTCATTTTAATGGAAAGTTTGTCAAATTAAGAACACGGAATAACTCACGAAAAATAAATAATGTAAAATTAAATCAAAATTTTACAATGAACACCAGATAACCAAATTTACAAATTTGCAAAAATTTTCAAAAACCTCAGCAGTGATTTGTATGTCATGAGCCAAAGTATTCGAGTTTTTGAATTTTTATTCAAAGTTTCTAGGCACCTGATCTTGAACCACGAAAATTCTATTTGCTACCAGTTCCAGGACGAGGATAAAAAATACACGTGTGTCGTCTGACGCACACGACATACGACGGTAGAAAGTGTTATAAAATAAAGGCTAGAGAAATTTTTGCAAGAATTTAGTCTTACATGTTCCGGTGAATGATCAATTCCTGACTTTTNTGTTCCGGTGAATGATCAATTCCTGACTTTTCAAACAGAAGAAAGTGTAATATTGAGTTGAGAATTTTCAGGTAGAAAACTTTTTTGAAGAAAGAATTTTCCTTTGGTTTTTGATATCCTGCCGTAGGGTTAAAATTTCGATTTGGCTTTTCTTTTGGGGCTAAAAAAAGGATGAAAGTCATCTCTCCTTTGGAAGACTTTTCCCTTTGGTTTCATATTGATGGACATGGATATTGTGGATAGTGTTGAAGATCAGTGAAGTGAAGAGGAGCTATATCAAAGTACTTTCTCCATTTATTTACTTTCTCTGAGAGACAAGCCGTCTATTGGGTATAAATGCTCATGACATGGCCCATTCAATGCCCAACTTCTTCCGTTTTACCCACAGAAAAAGTAAACATGGGAAGGTTGATTGCCTGGATTTTACCTTACTATCAAATAGTAGCTCTCCCCCCTCCAATACCGTATTTCCTCCCCCCGACACTTGACTCCTAATCTCCTGAAACCAATAGCCGCTCTACGGAATACACGCACTTATGAACTAACCAACCAAACCTGGTGCAGGGACTCGGCGTCCTTGACTTGTAAGCCTAAAGCCATTACAGCAAAAACACTTTCCACTTTCTCCCTTTTACTTTCTCCCATCAAATTAGGCTGATAGGAAAAGTCATAAAAACTAAAAGTGAATTTACAGTGACTTTCTAAAAATTGCGACCCATAATAACTTTTTGTCCATGTTAAATTTACAGAGGAAACACAACATTTTAGTCATTAACAAATTAGCTTAGACAAATCATTCCTGATTTCATCGGTTTTTCAAAATGTATTTAAACGGTTGTTCTTGGTTACCACGGGCCGGGTCAATGATTTTGCTTGGCGTTTTAATATTTCCTGATTCAAAACGGCACCCCAAAGGGGGGGGAGATCTCAACTTCTTGACACAGGGTCAAGTGAGGTCACCGGAAAGGGGACAGAATGATCTACGTAGGGTCAGAGCGAAAATGACAACTTTATTCACGGGTAGCAAATTTCATTATTAAAGTCATCATTTTCAATAGTAAGGAAACGTTAACTTGTCATTTTTGCTCTGACCCGATGTAGGTCGTGCTCCTATTCTACTTACACTTACCGTACTTGACCTTGTACTTGGCCCAGAAGTTGACATTTCCACATAAAGTGCCGTTTTGAATTAAGCAATATGCTGGATTTTTTTCTGGAGTTGATGTTTGGGACCCAACTTTCTCTTTTTGCATGTAATTTCCATAAGAGACTTTCTCCTCATACCACAAACACATTATCCAGCCTGTATTTATTGGTTTTCTGGTTTACAACTTTCAAAACCAGTTTAGTAAAGCAAAGTTTATTCAAAAATTTTTGTAAAATGTAAAATGGGATTGACAAGTATTAAAAGGCCTGGTCTAGGCACCATTAAATGTGTAATTGATTGACTCTACAGGAATGTTCACTGATTGCTAAATTCTGCAGTTTGGAAAATTCCGAAGGTGAAAAATGAATTGCGAGGTCAACGGACTTGGCCGCAAATGTCCTTTCAGTGGACATTTTTCGGTTAGGGTGAAAGTATTCCTGGAAAAGTAATAGCTATAGTTAGTTTAGTACCCTTGAGGTATAGGTTTGGAGCTCTATGCTTTAGCTCTATGCTATCCCATTACTTTTCTAGAGTAAAATAAATGAAGTGGTGAAGTAAATCTTTTTCTGCTTGAGTGGAGGTGTAAAATTAACCACTGGAAGGGATATACTTAAAATCCATAGCACAGCAAATGAGGCTGCCAAGCCAGAAGAAGCAAAACGTCAGTAGAGAAAGTGTTAAACTTGTGTTAGAATTTGGATTTTTTTTAAAGTTCTCACATGCACTTCATTTATCTTATGAGGCGACAAAGGAGTAGTCCCAAGACTGTCGTTCTGGACTATTTCTCCTGGCTTTCTCTTTCTACAAAATGAGACTTTAGAGAAGGTTTTAGAGAAAGCACGAAACTGAAACAGTTAGCAGCTTTTTTTAAAGAGACTAATTTTTGTACATTTTGACTTGGCAAAAGAGCTGAGGCAGTAGAGTTGAATTTTCTAAGAAAGTCGTTGCATAAGATGAGACTTCAATATGCGTTAGATGTTCCATTAGTTTCCCAAGTTCTAAAGTTCACTCCTGGAAATTAGTTTCGTATATATAGAAAAGCTGGCCTTAAGTTACGACTCTTAGAACTTATTAAATTAAGTTCAAATTAGAGAATCTCGTTATGGGTGTAATTGGCTCGAGTAATGGGTTTCGTAATTTGAACTTTTAATTCCTCAACTTTAGAAATAGGGCCAAAAAGTTAGGGAATCACAAGCCTGATCATCTCTCTCTCTACTTTTTCAATTCAATCAAGAGTTTAATTAATGCCAAATTACAGAGGCTTCCTTTACCCTTCTCACCGCACTTCATTAGTAAATGTACTTTCACCAGCCTATTTTTATACAAAATCTTACAAAAGAGGATTTTGGTAGAAGGGAATTAGGAATTCCATACATTTATTGCATGCTATGAAAGTTGAGACTCAACACATTGTGGAGAAAGTAAAATATTGGCAAGACTTCCTGCTGTGAAGGTGGATTGCATGACTGGTTTGATTTGTCTAGATGTAGGGCACATAACCTTTATGATTAGGACGAGAACCTTTAGTAAAACCGTTGGTGAAACCTTTGGTGCGCAAGGGCTCCTTTCTTGGTGTGACTTTGGATAAGGTCATAAAAACATGACAATTATTACCAAAGTTCCGTTCAAGAAGCTAAAGCATCTGGACGTGCTCTTAACTTTTTGTCCAGTAGAAAATGAAACACGAACTCCCAAAAATAATTCAGCCTTTTCAAAATATGTTCCTAAATATTCGATCACGGGTATTCGACAGTACGGAGAGTTTTTCAAGCGTGAAAAACTTTCTCCGTTTTCTCTTTTTCCCGAAAAACGTAGACAAGGCACAGAAACGTAGACCGGGCACGAATTATCATAAAGTTTGGACCTGATGCTTGAGTCTCAGATTTCACGAGTCTGCCCACTCTTAAAACTTTTTGAGAAGCAAGCTTTAAAAGCGGAAGCTTTCACTTTTTAACACGTCTGTGCAATAATTTTAGTGCAGAGCAGAGGCGTAAAAAGTGAAAGCTTGTTTTTCCGCGAGAAAGTTCTGAAGTGTTTTAGGTTTAGTTTCAAACTAGGCCGTGCTTAAGTGTCCTATATTTGGGAATAACGCGAAAGTAGAGTGAATATGAACTTTGCAAGTTTTTAACAAGGAGTAGGAGAAGCGTGTGCTGGGAAATAAAATGTCCTTATCATTCGTTCTGTATCTGAATGGAGGAAGTTATGGTTTTATTATACCTCTTCAACCAACTAGAAATAATGTAACAAATTAACATCTTAAATTAGGCAACAAGAAGTTTTTAGAATTTTGAAAGGAAAAGTAAATGTAAGGTTCTAGTGGGAAGAATTACTCTAAACGCTTTTAAATGAAAATTTTGGAGAAATGAAGTGAAAATTAGCATTAATTATCTCTAACACATGAACCAATCGTTTACTCCATTGACAAATAATATTTCAAGTATTTTCCACGCATTTTTATTTCAAATGCTTCTAATTTGGCGGCATTTGTCACTGTCAAGTCGTTTGGTTCTTAATTAGCATGTTAAGTCTTGTGCATACTAAATCCATCCTGCTCTTTATTGAGTAGCGATTGCAACTTTATGCTTTCACTCTGTCTGCCTGTCGGCCCTCTGAGATGGAACGAAAATTTGAATTCTGTTTTCGCCAATGGACCTAACTCTATATGAAAATCTCTGTGTCAGATTCACTCGAGGCGGACAACTTCCGCCAAAGGTCAAAGGTCAACCTAAAGTTTCGATCCTAATGCTGTCCAATGGTACATTTAGAATTTTTGAAAATATTTTTGGTTTAACTAACCCTAAACCAAAGAATTATTATGGTCCAGTTAACCCCCATAACCTCCCATCTAGTGCGCAGGTTAGAATAGAAATAAAATTTAATTTAATGGAAAACGTCACTGCTACCGCAAAAATAATTGCACAATTTTGATTTTTGTTTCTAAATTTTATTCGGTC